>MU839422.1:0-118890 GCA_030685255.1 Podospora conica | reverse complement strand
GGGGATGGGCTGGTGTGTGGTGTCCCGGATGGTATCCCGAGCCAGAATAGGGGTGCGCCGGCGTCCACGTTGCCGGATGGTATCCATAACCGGCCGCCCCAGAACCAGCTGCTCCAGAACCGGTCGCCCCAGAACCAGCTGCCCCAAAACCGGCAGCCCCAAAACCAGACACCGAGTGCCTCGGCGTTATAATCCAAAATGGATCTGGCTGGTGTCCTGAACCGGGGATGGGGCATGTCCCTGTCGCCGACCCGGGGTAATGGTGTTGCTCCCATTTGGTCTCATCACAGGCCTGGCAGATGATGAAGACGCCATGTATCACACCCGGGATCCTGTCATTGGCCAACAGTCAGCATCCTTCGCAAAGACCACTCGGGGGAAAGATGAGATGCTCGCAACTGTGGAAGCGTGGAAAAGGAAGACATGTGAATGGGGTGCAAAACTTACCATCCAAGGAGAGTCAAGAGGATATTGACCAACAGATGGTAACCCACACCGTACTCCATGCAGACGCCGATGGGAGGAAGAATGAAGCAGAAAATGAGGGCCACAACGTCGACAGCCCTGTAAGAGTGGCCATCTCCCTCGCGGCACATTTCGTGCTTCTTGCTGTGAGTCTTGCCGCGGTCCTTGCCGTGGTCCTTGACGTCGGCCTTGTCGTGGTCCTTGACATGACCCTCATTGTGGTCCTTGGTATGGCCCTCATTGTGGCCCTTGTTGTCGTCTTTGCTGTGCTTCTTGCCGCGATCCTTGCCATGAGTCTTGTCGTGGTCCTTGCTGGGGGTTTTACCGTGGGTCTTGGTGTCAACCTTGTCGTGGTCGTTGACGTCGGCGTTGTCGTGTTCCTTGACGTCGGCCTTGTCATGGTCCTTGACGTCGGCCTTGTCGTGGCCCTTGACCTGGCTCTTGCGGCCAACCATCTTCTCAGTCGGGGTCGAGCTGGAGTCGAGTTGATGAAGCGAGTGAGGCTGAGTCGTCTTGGTATGTAGCTAGGTTCTCAATGTGGGATTCCAAAAGCCAAGATACCGGTTCAGAAAGCAAGCTGTAATAGAGGATGTTGTGTTGGAAGAGAAGCCAAGAAGGAGAGAGAGCGAGGATGAAGGATTTGAGAGAGTGAATAGGTGATGTTGCGTGAGAAGAAGAGAGAGACAATAGGGGAAAAGAGTTGGGGGGGGGGGCGGGTATTTGTAGCAGCAGAGGACTGAGGCTGGGCCAAAAGCCCCTTCCCTCGCAAAGCCATCGTTTGGCAGACTAGATGAAAGAGCAGCAGGTCGTTGGTGAAGGTTTGGAAGGTGCGCTGCCTGCTTCGATTCAGTTGCTGGTCGCGGTTAGAAGAAAGACCAGGCCCATGGACAGGAACTGCCCGATGACGAGAGTACCGACATTGTCGATGGGAAGGTGGGATACACTCCATGACAGCCCGCTCCATGTTCTTTCTTCTCAAACGGCCACGAGCAGCTCAGCCCTTCTGGATGCTGCTGCTTTTAACAGGAGCAAGAGAGGAAACTGACCGGGCGGGGTCTTGCCGCCCGCCAGGCTTAACACCCCTCGATCTTGATCTGCTGTACCGTCAGCCACGGATCTGGTTCGAGATGGAAGGTCAGATGGCTTGACCTTGACACGCGATCCCCTCACCTCGAATGATGGAGGACAAGCCTTCAACCCCACCAAGTCCATCACCATCCAACCATGACATGCCTCCGTCTACACGACTCTGAACACACTCATGGATCCTCTGGCGAACCAAGAGCAAGACGAAATGATCCGCCCATTTGAGGACAGACCTCTATTCTCTACCATTCCGTCATCCATGTACCACTCTACATCAAAACGCCTGTGTATGTTGAAGCCCAACCGAAGCCACCCATTACCATGCAATATTTCTACACAAAAGAACAACCGCTTGGTCACGTCATGTCATCAGCAGGATACCATACATGCTGGGACCTCAGAGTCACTTCTTCTCCTTGTCCACCTCCCCGCTGCTGCTGTCACCGTTGCTGCTTGGCTTGGATTCTGCCTCTTCGGCCTCCGGGGCGGGCTCTGTCTTCTCCGCGGCTTGACCCTGGCGGTATTTCCCGAACTTCTCCATCATGTACCGCCATGTCTTTCGCAAGCCGGCTGTGAAGGGGCCCTTGAGGGACTGTGTCGTCGCGGGCCAGCTGATTGTTTGCTTGATGACGGCCCTGATATTCTTCTGGAGTTCCTCTGTGCCGTCTTGTGCGATTCGCTGCTCGAAGCCGCCGCCCTCGCGACGCTTGAACGAGACCGAATCCTCGTTCTTGTTATCGTCCATCATCTTGTCAAAATCCCGCTGGGGAATGGCAAATTTCTTTTGGTACTGGAAGTAGAGGCGTGCGCGGAAAGCCTTGGGCAGCCGGCGGACCATGTTGCCTCGCTTGATAGGGTCCATATCCTGCACAAGCTTGAAGTTTGCGTCGCCCCAGACCCAGTCCTTGGCGCCGCACCCGGGATCGTTGTACTCCACATTTGGAAGTGTCTCGATAAGCGGGAGGTAGAGGCGGCGGAAGTTGGCCATGTTGTTGCCGACAATGTTCTTGACCTTGCTCTTGTTCTCCGTCGGAAGCACCATCCGGGGGTCGCCAAGGTAACTGATACCGGCGATCGTGCCGTACAGCTCTTCCTCGGTGAAGCTTGGTGGCAGCAGCAGCAGCGCTGTCCGCAGGGCTGAGATGAGGTTCATCTGGTTTGCGAGGCGGATCTTGGCATCGTCCCGCAGAATCTTGACTGGCTTCTGCAACCGGCCGGCCAGGTACAGGGTATCCCACTCGGCCAGGTCCCTCTCCAGCGTGTTCAGTTGCACCACTCCGTACTTGACCAAGATGCCATTGATGATGACGTAGGGGTTGAAGTAGACTCCTGCGCCCCACTTGTCCTGGACACGGGACACGGCGCCGGAACCGAGGGTCGCAAGGGATGAGTAATGGTCTCGATGCTGCCTGATGTTGAGCGAGTGGAAGTGCTGCGTGTGGCTGACGCCAAAGATAAAGTCAATCATCTTGGGCGTGCCGTCCTGCATCCGTTGCACGGCCAATGGCGCCTTGGGATGGATCTTGCGAATCTCTTCTTCGGTTGCGACGCGGCCCGACTTGGACTGGGGGAACACCCCTGAGCCGTAGGCAAATGCATATCGGATAGGCCCGCGGAATTGCCACGGGATCTGCTTGAGCACCTCCTTGAAGTCTGCGTCAAAGGGGATGTGCTGGTTGACACCAAAGTTGGCATGGGGGAGGTCCTTGAAGGATTCGATCTTTCGGTCGAGTTGCAGCTCCCAGTCCTTGACATCCTGTGTCCCCGAGGAGAGCGAAGACCGGGATGAGCTTGAGGCTTCATCGGCCAGCGCCTCGGCCGACTTGGTGTCATTTTTTGCGGTTTCGGTAGCTGCATCGGCGGCGGCGTCGCTCTCGGCGACCTTGGCGGTCTCGGTGTCAGCGCCATTGGCTCCGGTTCGGCCTGTCGCAAATGCCCGTTGTGCGTAGGAAGTCGAGTGAGCGGTGGGAGGGAGGGAGGCGAAGAGAGGAGTCAATCGAAAGGGTGTTGGTTGGGGGCGCGGCGCGAGGCGACCCTGGTGGGAGCTTGGTTAGCAACCGATGACGTCCGTCGCTTCGGGGAGCTGCTGTCGCGCCTCACCTTCGCGAGCAAAGGGATGCGACCTCGAGACATTCCGAATGCAGGGCCGGGTCTTGGTGTTATTGGGGGGAGGACTGAGAGTCGTGTTGGCGTCGGAGAGGATGTTGGGCAGCGGAAGCTGCGGGAGGTCACCTGTGGCCGGAATCCATGGGTGGACTTGTTGGAGGATGGATGTCGGGAAGAGCTTGTCGCATCAAGAAGCTTGCTGCTCGACCCGCATAAATTGGGGCTCGCGGGATCTCGTCAGGGACAATGATGGGAGCATGGTTCTCGGCAAGGCGGCCGCACCTGCACAGACCACATGCCTGGCGGAATCCATTGCCTGCCTGCCGGATCTGGATTCTGATCTTGTCTTGATCATTTTGGAGCTGCCCCTTGTCTTCAAAACACAACCTCACCCGGTGTGCTCGTTGCCTCGGCGGCGCATAAAAGGTGTTATATTTTTCTCACGGATCCTTGAAGCGGGAGTTCCTTTACAAATTCTACTTTCAACACGGAAAGAAAAGACTTTTTGCTTGGTTGAAGTCTAACCCATCATTCATTCATTCAAGCATCAAGCTCATCTGTCAAGGTTACGCATAGCTTTGACAGAGCAAAGTGCTAACAAAGAGCTCAAGCCTCGCCCCTCAAACGTCGAATGGAATGAAGATCTCTTGACCTACCATTTCCCAGTCCTCAACATTGAACATTGCCCGGCATTGGAAGTTCTGCTGTTCTGCTGTTCATGCTGTCCGGCAAGACACAAGGACCCACATTTGACATTGACCACCAATCAGAGTCCCGCCGAGATTGTCGTTCCCTGGCAGTCTTCCATCGCGATCAATCCAGGCGAGCCAGGCCCATCTCCAAACCGCGTCAGGATCCTCCTCAACACCATCCGCGCGATGCGGTCCAATACCCCCAAAGGTGACCCCCCCGGGTATGCAAGGCCTACATCAGCCTCTCGAGTTTCCAACTTTAGAGCCAGCATCGGCACAGGCTTGCCGCGCCCAAACTCGACTCTGAGGGAGTCGCGGGTACGTCGCGTCAACCGAACCACCCAAATATCCTTGAAAATCACTGACATTGCCCAGTTTCGCGCGTCCACCCAGCCCTCCTACAACCTGTTCACGGGCGAAACGAGCACCAATTCCACCGGCAGCATGGCGCGATCCACCTCCCGCCCAGGCTCCCGACAAGGACCCTCGGGACCCTCCCCTCCCCGTGGCCGCGCCGGCACCGTTGGTACAAACTTTAGTCGAGAAAGTAGCAAGGAGAACCGCGCGCCCGCCGATCCAGAGGAGTACGAGACCCAGAGACGCCTGATCGAAGAGCTCAAGGCCGAGGTCGGCACCCTCAAATACCAGATCAGCAGCTACGAGCAGGAAAAGGAGCTCGCGCGCCTGCAGGTGGAAAACGAGCTGCGCGACGCCAAAAGACGAGCCGAGGATGACTTCAAGTCAAAGCAGGCGGCCGAAGCCGAGAAGGCCAAGGCCTTTCGCCAGGTGGAGGCGCTCCAGGGCGAACTAGAAAGTCTGAGGGCCGACAAAGAGACGCAGAAGCGAGAACTGGAAGGGAAGGCTAGAGAGGCGCAAGAAGAGTCGAGGCTGCTGCAGGAGCAGCTGGAAGATCTCAACGCCGCCAAGGATGATGCTGCCCGGATGGCCGAACGAGAAATCACAGACCTCAAGACACGCCTCACCGCTTCGCAACGGTCGGCGGCTGAGCTGGAGGAGGAGACGAGGACACGGGAAGACGCCTTGGAGAGGGTACACGCCTTGCTTGCCGAGAGGGACGAACTGATAGGCAATCTAGAGGCCGACGTCCTCCGCCTCAAAGCGCACACGGGCGACGCCGAGACTATTGCCGTCATCAAACGGGAGCTTTCCGACCAGGTCACCCACATGCGTGCGCTCGAAGCTAAGAACCGCGAGCAATTCGCCGAGCTGAAGCATCTCCGGCAGGTCCACAAGGCCGTGGAAATTGTTGAAGAGGAGAAGCGATCCCTTCAACGGCGGCTGGAAGTGGCCGAAACCGTCGAGACCAAGTTGGCCGAGGAGCAGCGGCAACGCATGCGCCTAGAGGACGAGCGACGGGCATGGACATCGTACCTGCAGAGCGAGTCAAGCTCAGGCGATTCAGTCGAGTTCGAGTCTCCAGAGCAGCTCGCGCGAGCACTGGTGGAAGAACGACTCAACTCAGCCTCGCTTCTCGAGAAGCTGGGAGCTCTAGAGCCAGAAATCACTGACCGCGATAATATTATCAACACGCTCGAGGCGGAGAAGACCAACCTCACTAATCAAATTGAGAAGCTCAGAGCCAGCGGTGGAAACACCGTGGGCAACGACAAGGTGCGGGCACGTCTCGAGCGCCAACGCGCCCTGGCCGTCAAGGAGGCCGAATATCTCCGCGCGCAGCTCAAGACCTTTGAGATGGAGGACATGACGATCGACCCCGAAAGCGTCGACCAAGAAACTGCCAAGCGTGTCCGCGACCTCGAAGACCTTCTCGAGCAGTACAAGGACGAAATCACCACCCTCCAGTCCGAGCTCGCCTCGAACGAGTCCACTGCCGCCGCCCTCCCCACCGCCGGCACCAAGCGCCCGCACGACTCCGACGACGACCCCGACTCGTCCTCCTCCCAGCTCGGCCAGCTCACGCGCAAGAACCGCGCCCTCCAATCCGAGCTCGCCTCCCTCCAAACCACCCACCAGCTCCTCGTCAAAGAACACTCCGTCGCCACCTCCCAACTCGCCGCCGCCCACACCCAACTCCAAACCCGCGTCCTCTCCCTCCGCTCCAACCCCACCTCGGACCACGAGGCCATCAAATCCTCCACCCTCTCCGCCCTCCGCCTCGAGAACGCCGAGCTCCTCGCCCACATCCAGCGGCAACCGACCCTCTTCGCCACCGTCCCCGCCTCCCAGCTCGCCGCCGCGCAACGCGCCGTGGCCGAGGCGCGCGCCGAGACGGCGTCCTCACAAAAGTCCGCCCGCCGCCTCAAGGAGGTCTGGGCGTCCAAGTCGGCCGAGTTCAAGGAGGCCGTCTTCAGCACGCTCGGGTGGACCGTCTCGTTCATCCCGGGCGGCAAGATGCGCGTGGAGAGCGTGTACCGGCCGTCGCTGACGGACGAGCACGAGAACTCGATTGTCTTCGACGGGGAGAAGGGCACGATGAAGGTGGGCGGGGGTCCGCGGAGCGCGTTTGCGAACCGGATCGGGGACAGCATCAAGTTTTGGGTGCGGGAGCGAGGGTGCGTGCCGGGCTTCTTGGCTGCGCTGACATTGGAGTTTTACGAGGAGCAGAATTCGAGGGGGGCGGATGGGGGGTGATCGAAGCTCGGATGGGGAGGGGGGTTTGTTTTGGGGGAGGACGATGCGAGTCCATGTTAGCGATATTTTTGGTTTTCTTTTTGTCATCGTCCCATATTAGACGGGAATACCTACATCGGTGTCGGGCGCAAGTGTACAAATAAATAATGTGTTATGACTGTCTAAACATCAATCTTGATGGCGTTGTTTCCACCATCAAATGTTACCTACCCGCCTTCTGCCACTCCCCCAACATCGACATAACGCATCCCAAAAGCCGTGAGATGAATCTCAGCACACGGTAAATTGGGATATCTCAACAACGACAACAAATACATGAGACTAGGTAGTACCTATGTGCAAAGTTTTACTACTTGGCTACAATGTTCCACCCCTCGCCAGCCTCTCGCCCTGTTCTTCAACCTGGCAGCATGCGCGTTTTCCCTTTTCAACCAGACACAAAAAACACATGGCTTGCCAAATGCTTACATCTTTCGCCAGCCTCCACCGCTCCCTGATCTCGATAGATCAAACCAAGAATCCACATGATCGTGATCTAGTTGGTATCCATCTCCCCTATCGCAAAACGCTCAGCCCCCCCGACAACTTCAAGACAAACGCACACACAAAGAAAATATTCCAGTCCGAGCGGGGACGTACAGACAAGGGTGCCATCACCCTCAAAATAATATTACCTCCTCCTCCTCACTTGGCCTCATACTTGCCACTCACCAACCTCGTCACCAGCGGAACGTCGACCCACGTCCTACTATCCTTGATCGTCGCCGGTGACAGCGGACCCTTGTCATCAGCAAACGGATCATCCGCCTCCTCCTCCTCAGTGGCCTTCTCCTTGCCCTTCCCTTCAACAAGTCTCGACACCGAGATCCCTCCGCCCACGGCCACCGGCGCCTCGTCGGCCGGCACCGGGGCAGGGGCATAGTCCCAGCGGACTTCAATATGCCCGGGCTGCGGCTCGGCATTTTGCTCGCCAATAACGCGGCATATGATCTTTTGCCAGTCATCGGTGAGCGTGACGTCGCCGAGCCGCCAGTACACAATGTGTTTCTCCTTGAGGTGGGTGCCCGAGGGCTTGGTTTGGACGCCGCTGGCGCGGGCACCCTCGTAGTGGGCGACAAAGACAACGTTGGAGAGAGTCACGGGGCGGGGAAGGGCCGAGTCGGGGTTGAGCTTGTACTGCAGGAGCAGGCCGAGCTTGTCGCCTTGAGGTTTCCACGCCGGGTTGAGGATGATCGGGCAGTGCGAGGCGAGGGTTGCGTCGTCTTCGGCGTGGAGGCGGTAGGTGAACGCGGGCGACGTGACCGACAGGTGCGAGACGTCGACGTTGTATTCGTCTGGGGAGGGGGTACTGGTGACGAAGACGCGGTTGGGGCCGATGGACTCGAGGTGAGGGAAGTTGTTCAGGCGGATCGTTTCGAGATCTTGCTTGGTCAGTCGTGGTTCTCGGGTTAGGATGGGAGGAGGCTTACCAGGCGTGAGGTCCGAGCCAGCGTTGAACTGAAGGGCGATTTCGCCATTGATTTTGGCAGACTTGACAGCGCCGCCCTCAAAGGTAGCCGAAACTGTCTCTATGATGGAGGCGTGCAGGCCAGGGCCAAAGCCTTGCCCGTGCATATCAGGGTGCCTGAGGCGCGCAATGCCGCTATACGATGAGGCGCCGCCGATGGAAGTACCTGATCGAATCGACTGCGTATCGGATGCATGGCTGGGCTCGGAGACCAGCGTTGAGGAAAGGACGGGCCTCGGCAACGTGGACAGGGCGGGAAGCGATGGCGATGGCGGGAGAGCGTTCTCCGAGCTCTCGGGAAGGGGCAGAGTTGATGGCATGTAAACAGTGTTTCGCACATCTCTTCTGCCCCTGACCGTCCCTGCTTTTCGCGAAGGGGCGGCCATGTGCGTAAGCGCATTGGCAACATTCGACAAGGCGGCCTGCTTTGCCTCTTGGTCCTCCTCGGCAATCGGTTCATTCTGGATACTGAGCTTAAAGAGGTGGTCGGCTTCCTCGGCGGCCGCCTCCCTCTGGGCCTGAGCGATAGGATCGTTGTCCGGAGTCACGGGGATCGTAAAGCCCTCGGCGTCCTTGGTGGGCTCCGCCAGCTTTTGCTGCGAAGGTGGAGGGCCTGGGGGCGGCGGCGCGTCGAATATGTCTTCAGCGGTCCCATTAAGAAGGCTAGAAGCCTGCCCTGATGTGCCGTTGTTCTGGGAGCTCTCCCCATTCTGAAGTCCGTTGGTTCCCTCGTGCGAGGGTTTGGTCTGCTCCTTGTCCGCACGAGGCGCCTCCGCGGTGGTTGGGCTCTCGACGAGAGAGGAAAGTCGAGAGTCGGTCAGGTTATGAGAGGACGCCCTTGGAGACAGCGACTGGCCATGACTGCTGCCGAGGTTTCTCGAAAAGGAGCCAAGGCTCTTTGGGGGTGACAGAGGGTTGAACCCCCCATGGATGCTCTGCCGCCGACGTCCAAGCATGGTACCAATTCTACTTCGCAGCCTCGACGATTCTTGCGCCATGTCAGTCAGGTTCATGGGGTGTAGAGTAGGCGTCCTCCTACCTGGACCGTGCTGGCTTTCCCTGAGCCCCGAGTGGTCACTGGCATCGTCGTCGTGCACACCGTGGATGCTTGGCGGGGCCAGGTTGGTGTTGGTCACAACGCTTGACTGCCTGGTCATGGGCTTGCGCTCGACCCTGGGCTTCCCTGCCACGCTTCGCTGGGAAAAGGTTTGGATTTCCTGCGCGGTATTCACCTCGAGTATTGTGTTGAGTACCTCCTCGGCGGTGGCTTGCGTTCGTGTCGCCTGGTCGACCTCGTGGGTCTCGAACTGGGTGAGGACATCGCGCAGGTGGTTGACCCGTTGCTCGTCCAGTGCCTGGAGGGTCTCGAAGATGAAGGGTGACTGCGACTCCCACTGCTGGCTGGCGGATTCGAGACGAGCCGTGGCAAGGTCCATCTTGTGGGAGTTGGCCTTGCCGCCCTTCTTGGTCAGTTTATCCGCCTTTTCCGCAGCATCGTCCAGCTCCTTTGCCATGGTGACAAGGTTCGCACCGATGGTCTGCATGTTTTGCATCTCCCGCTTGGTCTGGAAGCCGCGGAGGGATGCCTCGACGTCTTTTTCGATGCGCTGCGCGAATAGCTGGTGGGAGGCCGCGATGGCATCGGTCGACTGGAGGATCTTGTCCCATGGTGGTTGGAAGACGCTGCGACGAAGATGGGATTAGGACATGCCCACGAGAAAAGAGGCAATGGGAGAGGGGGGATGGGCCACGAACCCGAGCTCCGAGGCGGTATTAGGGACCTTGTAGACGAGCAACTTTCGCAATCCATTGACATATTGCTCTTCGACTCTTCTTCGTTCCTGTGGACATTCTTAGGTTCGGGGCGTCTGCCGTCTGCTCAAAGGGTCCCGTACCTGCAGCCAATCTGCAATTTCCTGGTTGACTTTGGAGATGCGCTTGACCCTGTCTGAGAGCACCTGGACGGCTTGACTCGGCTGCAGGTTGGCCTAGAGAAGAAGGGACGAGGCGCCGATGGTCAACGGGACATCCGGGAATTCGGGACGGGGCTTGTATTCGACGGCTTACCAGCATGGCCGGGTACTCGGAACGCGAGAGATCGTCCATGGCGGCGGCGGCGGCGGCGGCGGTGTCGGCGGTCGGCGTCGGGGAGGTTGGAGTCGGGCGGCTTGGCCGGAGGTTCGCTGGTTCGCGGGCTCGCAAGCAGGGCGGAAATCGGGGAGCCGGGCGCAATCACTCGAGGAGCGCGAGGGGGGTGCAATCAATACATAACACTAAGAGATGGGTTGGGGCCAGACTGGCAACGTGCGACAGAAGGGCAGGAGCAGGAGCAGGGGGAAAAACAAGACACACAAGGGAGCGAATGGTGGTCGGGAGGGAGGTGTCAAGTCTTGAATTTGCGCGGAGGCACGAGGCACGGGATGAAGCGGCCCTGGCCTGGATTCGGGGTGCAGGGCGCTGGGTGCTCACTGTGACCGGCCCTGGGGCAGTGGGCCTGCTGGCCACTGGGCATGGGTGGATGGACGTCGACGGTTGATGTCACGGGGGGTCGCGTTGACCGGCGGGCCGCCAGCCGCAGCTTTTCAGGCTTCACCAGCCGCTCTGGTGGCTGGTCGCACTGGGCTTGGCCCGACCCACCCGAGTTTTGGGGAAGCACCCGCAAATCTTGGCAGTTCTGCCCGATCTCCAAACATGACAAAAAACCAAAAGAGATCCAATTCGGTGCCTTGCTTCCCATGTCTCATGCCTCCATCAGGGTTGACCTGCTTGCCGGACTCTCCCTGAATATCATGTGCATCATCACTACATGCTAAATGATGGCCGACCCAGGCGATTGGAGAGCTTCATTGACGGCTTCGGAGCGGTATGACAATATCCAGAGGATGTGAGTTCTCTCCTCTCGAAAATTGTCTTTTTCAGTTTTGTTCCAGTCACCTTCATACTCTCTCTCGCCATGATGATGGCTGACATCATGACCCCTTCAGCACAAAAGCTGCTGCTGCCGCTGGCCTCAACCAATCCGCCTTTGACGTGGAAAATGGAGCTTACACATCTGCCACCACCCGGGTGAGTTTCTCGGTTCTTGCTTCTTGCCGACACTGCCCTTGAGGCTAACTCGGAATAGGATGAATATGAGAGACTGTGTCAAATCTCGGTTGCCGGAGAAGCCTCTGAGGCGATAGTTCCAGACACCCTCTCCAGCGAAGCCAACGACAGCTCACCCGGAATCAGGATCGGGCAGTATACCGACTGTCACTATGTGGACAGTGGTGTGACGGCTGAAGTGTACCGCTGCAACGATCGAGCCCTCAAGGTCATCGTCGAGACGCACAACATGGAGCCTCACAACCCCGCGCGGGAAGCCAAGATCTTGACACTGCTCAAGAAACCATGCATCCCTCTCCTAGAGACCTTTCATGACCAGGAGCAGAGATTCGTCCTGGCATTCCCGTACATGCCGCTCACCCTGGCGACGCTTCTCGAAACGGGGAGGCCGTTGCCAGACTCTCTGATCCGTCGCCTCTTCACCGATCTCTTCACGGCACTGTCCCAAATCCACGCCCAGGGCATCATCCACCGAGATGTAAAGCCGTCCGCCCTCCTCCTGGCATCCCCCGCGGGGCCGGCTTTCCTCTCCGACTTCGGCACCGCTTGGCACCCCACCTTGTCCACGACGACCGAACCTCCCGACAACAAGATCCTGGACATTGGGACCGGCCCGTACCGCGCTCCCGAGGTCCTCTTCGGGAACAAGGCCTACGGCACCGCAGTCGACATGTGGGGCGCCGGCGCCATGCTCGCCGAGTGCTGCCGGCGACCCCATCCCAAGCCCTTGTTCGAATCCCGTGCCGTGCACGAAGACGGAAACCAGCTGGGGTTGATTCTGAGCATCTTCAAGACCATCGGCTCGCCCACCCGCGAGTCATGGCCAGAGGCCGCACACTTCCGCACGCCCCCTTTCGATATGTATCGCGCGTTTGAGCGTCGGGGGTGGGACGAGGTGCTGCCCGAAGTAGCGCCCGAATGGCGACAGCTCGTAGCTGAATTGGTGAGGTTCGACTCGGGAAGGGCAACTGCAGAACAGGTGAGTGTTTGTTCGGCCCAGATATTGAGAACAATGCTGATATGCCGACTCTTGCAAGGCCCTTCAGTTTGGCTGCTTACGTGAGGGCGATGCCCCCAAGTGAGAATGCCTCGGAGATATCTCCGAGGGTTCGGAGTTTGGCCGGGTCGCCAATCAGAGGCGCGGAGAGTGCTCGATCCTGCGGTGGCAAGCTCAACGAACCGGCCCTTTGGCGATGGTGGGGATTAGGTTTGGGTTGGGTGCAGTCGTCGTGAACTCGCTGCCCTCAGGCTCAACGCGAGGGTGGGGTCTTGGTCGATGGTGGTGCGGTTTATCGTGGAGGATCGACGAGCGTCCATCGTCGCAATCCTTCCGTGCGGCTTCATCCGGATTCGGGATGGCGGTTGGGATGCCACGCGCCGACCGACGCCTTCGAGAACAAGCTTCGATCACCTGGCGCCCAGGTTCAACGCGCGATTTTTGTTTGATAAAAAGGGGTTCGCCGAGGTTCCAAGTTCCAACCGGCCCGCGCCCTGGCTCGTGATGGCTGTGCGACAGCGACAGCACAGAAAACAGGTCGGCTTCGATGGAAAACCCGACACCCTCAGGATTCTTCGAGTGGCGTCGCTAGTTCCATGGCATCTCGTCGCAAATCCCTGAATGCTTGGGGGTAGGTAGGGGACCAACCCCGCTCCCGGCTGCCACCCGCCGCGTCCTCCCTCATTGGCCAGCGGCCCTTATCTCACAGACACTCGGCTTCCGCCGTCCGTCGGTGGCTGTCGCGGCCTCTCTTGTAGCTAACCTCTCACTGGTCTGCCTCAGGCGAGCAGCAGAAGCTGAAGCAGGTCGACGGTAGAGAGGGCAGGGTGCCTTTCCTCTGCCGCTACTCCGTACTCCGTACTTCTTCGCTCTCGTGGCTGCTCTCGTCGTCCCGCAGCCCCAGCCAGACGACTGCCAGGCAAACAGCACCCGCGCTAGAGCATCAGCGTGCCATGGAAGAGTCCTCCAGTTCCAACTAGTCTGACAAGATGAAGAATAAGCAAAAGTCGAGAAGCGGCTGTAGGACGTGCAAGCTCAGGCGGGTAGGCAGCCCCTCCCATCCATTTTCTACGAATACGTCCCCTCCAAGAGGGGGTGGGGCACGGCGACTAACCACAACCCCAACAGCTTCGATGCGATGAGACGAAGCCTGCTTGTCGAAACTGCACCCAGAAAGGCTTGGAGTGTCCCGGATATCAACAACGGCTGCAATGGTCCACAAAACACGAGCGGCCCTCAAGTGCCACGGCAAGCGGGCCCGAGAACTTTGACCAACTTGTCACCGCCGCATCCGAGGTCATCGGGCAGAGATCCGGGGAGTCTGCGGCCGGCCCCTCGAGTGCCGGCGCTGCTTCGACCACGACTCCGGATCGCGGACAGGCCTCTCAACGTACCACCCCTACTCTTTCGCCCGGATCCAGCCCCGATTCCTCTCGCAATGACGGTGCCATGGTGCCCTTTATCAAACGGGACAGCAGCCCTGGCCCCTCCGAAGTCATGCAAAACATACCCGAGATCCCACTCCTCCAACCCGTCGTCAACATCCCGTCGTTCCTCATCGAGCACTGGTTCAAGTCGGTATGCTCGTCGTGGTCCGCGTACGACTCGCTCAACAACCCATACCGCCAGCTGACGTCCGAGGCCTGGTCCAACTCGAGTCCCGTCTTCTTCGCCCTGCAGGCCATCTCGGCCGCTTCTCTTGTCGAGCGGCTTCCGCTGGTGATGAGGGAGACAGCCCGAGCAGCGCCACGCCTAGCGACAGAGGCCATCAAAAAAGGCCTGATCGCTTTCGTCAACGACTGCCGCCACGGCATTCGCCCCAAGTTCCCCAGTGAGCTGCTCCTCTCGCTGTTCTGCATGAGCTCCTCCATGGCCTGGCTCGAGTCCCGCGAGCTGGGGCTGCAATATTTGAAGCAGGCGCGCCTGATACTCAAGACGTTGGAGACCTGGGCGCTTGACGACAAGGAACAGCAGATGCTCCAATTCTTCCAGGGCTGTCTCATCTACGAGGAGATGCTCCGTAGCGTGGCGAGCGAGAACGAGAGCGACCTGAAGAACATGCTCAGCTGGCCGGAGCCGCCCGATGGAACCCTCATCCGGGTCACATCCCACCCCTGGACCGGAGTGGGAACCGATGTCATTCGACTCTTTGGCAAGGCTATCGCCCTGTGCCGGAGATCGCGCACCCGCTGGAGGCACAACGACGGCGTCAGCTACCGGATCCTGCAAGGCGCCATGCAGGATATCCAGGAGGCTTCCGTGGTGGAGATGGCGCTGCGAAATCTCGACTCCACCGACGTCGAGCAGATCCATCTGCCGGAGCGTGACCGCCATTTGTACAGCGCCACCGAGGCATACCGCTTGTCCTCCCTCCTTCAGCTGTACGCGACGTTTCCCGACCTGATCGTCAAGCAGCTACCCCCGGAAATGGCCGAAACGAACGCCGGGGGGGTCTGGACCACGTGGGTGAACCCTCTCGCCATAAATGTCGTCAAGATCCTCGAGCAGATTCCCGAGTCGAGCATGCGATGCATCCAGCCCCTCTTGTGTCTGTGTGCAGGCAGCGGGCTTCGCTTCGATGGCAAGTTTCCGATGGCGCCAGGGCAGCAGAGCTACCTTCTCCTCGCAGAGCAAGGCGGACGGTCGCCGCCGGCCATGTCAGTCTCGACCTTGACGCCGGAGCCCGACACCCTCATGTTCGACCACGGGCTCACGGATGCCGCCATCAACACGTCCAAGGCGCGGCGCTTCGTCATGGACAGGCTCGAACAGCTTGCGCTCAGCCTGCCGCCGAAACCGATAGACGTGGCCAAGCAGCTTCTGCGGGCGGTCTGGGCCGCGTACGACGACGAGATTGGGACGCCCCGGAGAACGCACTGGCTCGACGTCATGACGAACAACGGACTCCATAGCATCTTTGGCTAGTGGGAGCATCGGTTCGGCTGTTCGGTGTCTCTATCGGATTTATTCGGGATCGGGTGTCTATTAGAGATCATTTCGGCCTCGGTGTTCGTAGACACGGCGTCGGACTCGCTCGCAGTCTCTCCCTGCACCACCGGATGGCTCGTCTCCGCCCTGGCCAGTCCCGGCAGCTTCGCTCAATCCAGCGTGAGGATTCCCTTTGGCGTGGGTGTGTAGTCGACCTCATCGGGATACTCCATGCCGCCCAAAAACTCTTCCGTCTCGTTTAGGTCCAAGCCTTCGTTGATGTGCCTGTCGAACTATCAGCATCAGACGCAAGGGGGAGGGGGGGCGGGAAACCAACTTGTCAATCGCCAGCACCTCCAACCCGGGGACGCAATCGATCAGCGCGACAATGATGTACGTCCCTCCAAAGGACCAGGTGAACCCGACCAAGACCTCGACAATCTGCGCCCAGAGCTGCGTAACATTCCCGTCAAAAAAGACGCCCCCGTCAATCTCGAGCCCGCCATAGGCGGCCACCTCTTTCTGGGCAAACAGGCCGGTGCAGATAGTGGCAGCCACCCCGCCAACGCAATGGGTGGCAAACGTGTCTCCATTGTCGACCCACCTCCAGTGGTGCGCAAACTTGGTAAACTTGATCCGAAGGGCCTGGCGACACAGCAGGGCGCCAAAGACGCCAAAGAAGAAGGCCGTCGGCATGTCGATAAACCCCGCCGACGGCGTGATCATGACCAGCCCCGAGATGGCGCCCATAAACGTCGAATCCAGCGACCAGCGCCCGCTCTCCAAGTACGTCATGACGGCCCACGTCAGGGCGCCGGCCGAGGCACACAGGTTGGTGACACACAGGGCCATGACGGCCTGGAAGTTGAGCGCCAGCACCGTGCCCGCGTCAAAGGCCAGCCAGGAGCCCCAGATGATGATCATGGCGAGCAGCTGGAAGAAGGAGTTGCCCGGCCGGTGCAGACGGATGTGCGTGGGGGTCCGGACGGCCGACTTGCGCGACCGGAAGAGCGGGTACGACAGGTAGATGCTCAGCGCGCTGGCCGTTGCTCCGGAGCAGACATGGACCGGTGTGCCACCCGCAAAGTCCAGCACGCGGAGCTTCTCAGCGAGGAAGCCCCCGCCCCAGACCATATGGGCGAGGGGGCAGTAAATGAAAGTCGACCAGAGCTGTCTGCGTCAGTCTCGGAGCGTCAACCCCCAACGGGCAAAACCTACCGCAATGAAAAACACCACAGGCCACAGCCGCCCCCTCTCGCAGAACCCTCCTACGGCAATAGCGCATACGGTCGCCTCAAACACCAGCTGGAACTCGCTGAACAAAATGGCGGGGATGGTGCCCACCGGCTCGGCCAGCACGCCCCAGTGGAGAAAGTGGTCGAAGTCGCCAAAGAACCAGCCGCCGCCCGGGCCGTAGGCGAGCGTGTAGCCGACGACGAACCACTGGATGGAGCAGGTGGCGATGGTCAGCACGGCGGCCATGGCGGCGCTCATGCCGTTGCGCTTCCAGGCGTAGCCGGAGTAGGCGATGCCGACGGTCGGGACGATGGTCCAGCAAAAAACGGTGCAGACGAGGACGAAGAGGGTGTCGATCTTGTCGCAGGCCTCCCAGGCGGCGAGGACGGGCGAGGGGGAGGCCATGGTGTATGTGAAGGGGCTAAAAGACGGTGGGGGCAATACTTTGTATGTCGAGGATTCTATGTATCAGACAGACCAAGGGACCAAGGGACGGGGGGAGCGGGCAGCGGAGGACTTGATGAATGGATGACCCCGTTTTCTCCAACAGTTTGCACCACACCAGCAAACATGTTCAAATATATTACCGAACCCAGCCCTCCGTGTACCCCCAGCCAGGTATACCAGCCGCAGCTATCTCCCCGCCGCCACCCACCCAAAGCATGCCCCAAAACGGCCAACTTGTGCCCTCTGCCCTGGCTGGCCGGACCGAGACCGAGCGAGTGGAACGTCCGATCCCCGCGATGCGGGTTGGAGGCCGGGATTGCATGTACAACGGAGCAAGGTGGGGCTGATAAGAGATCCAAGGAGACCCCATGGACGTCTCGGATCTCTTCCTCGAGTCTTGCGGCCGACGAACGACGGGGCCTGGACTGGATCGGGTCGGGTGCTGCAACCTTCCCGGTCCGGGCATCGAGACCGACGAGATGTTCTTCAAGTACGCAGTACGGATACATGGTTCTCTTCTACACCCATGGTTCTTTTTTCTCTTTTAATATTTCTTCATTTCCAGCCGTGAATCGACACGCCCGTAAGCAGCGAATAGTCATTGCCTTGATCGCAAGAGGCTAGGAAAAGCGTTGTCTCACGATAAAGATGTTGGTCCCGAGAGTGTTGTCCCGAGAGTGCTTCACACCCGGCGGGGGGGGGGTAGCCTGTACTTTTTTCCCGCAAGCGGTTTAGCGCTTGCGTCAGTGGCCCGTCCCGCTGTCTGTCCGTCCCGAGCGGGGCCCCGCAGCAGCAGTGCTGGGGTCCGCGGGGTACAGGAGTTTGGAGTTTTCGGGGTAAATAATTGGGGGTGGGATGGGTTGACGATAATGGATGAGATTGGGGATGGGTTGTTTGTATTTCCACGGCTTGGGGCGTGTAGACGGTGGAGGGGATTCGGGTGTATTGGGAGGGCAGAAAAGGGCACGTTACACCAGATTGATGGACGAGTGGGAGAACTGGCACAACTCAACTCGATCGTGATCATGACATGACGAGGGACGGGGAGAAAGTGGAGTTGTGCATTTCTCCAGTTTCCTATCTCCATTCACGACTTCCTCGATATCAGCTCGAAGCCAACCCGCCTCCTGCTTCTCTCCAGTCGCCCCCCCTCACAGCCTCACAACCGCCACCGGCATCCCATCCCTCGGCCACAGCGAAATCGCCGGGTTCATCATGGCCGGCGGCGCATCGCCCAGCGCCTCGAGCTGCGGGCTCTTCTCGAACCGGAACCGCCGCACCAGCTCAATCACCTGCGTCTTGAACTCCATCATGGCAAAGTTCTTGCCGATGCACACGCGCGGGCCGTTGCCAAACGTCTCGAACGCATATGGCGTCGCTGCGTCGCCCGCCAGTCGGTCCCACCGCTCCGGGACCACGTCCTCGGAATCCTCACCCCAGGTCGCCTTGGACAGGTTGGCGACGGCCGGCATGAAGAGGAGGGGCGTGCCCTTGGGGATGAAGGTGCCGCAGAGGGTGAGGTCCGTGGTGGGCTCGCGGTAGGTGGCCAGGGCTGGGTGATGGTCAGTCGTGTGTGGCGACGATGGAGAGGAGAAGGACTTACAGGGACAGTAGCGACGGAGGACCTCGCGGCAGAAATTGTTGAGGTAGGGGAGCTTGTCAATGTCAGACCATTGCTGGGTGGCGCCCTGGGTCTGCTCGATGTAGTCCATGATCTCGGCGCGGAGCGTCTCTTGGATCTCAGGGTGAGTGGCGAGACAGTACACGGCCCAGGTCGAGTTGCCCGCCGAAGTCTCGTGGCCGGCGACGAGGAAGGTGAGGAGCTGTCGCCATTGTCAGTCTCAACTTCGCTGTCTCTGGATGGTTACCCACCTGATTCACAATGTCCTCCTCGTTGAGCACATCACCGGCCATCTTGTTCACCTTCCACCGCTCCTGGACCATAATCGTCAGCAGATCACGGCCGCTGCCGGGAAGCTCCACGGCCGCAAACGTCTCGTTCTTCTCGTTGGCGCGGTCAATGTCGATGATGCGCTGGCGGACGCACTCGAGCAGCAGCCGGCGGACCTCCTTGGTGGCCCGGATGTAGCCATAGTTGGCCTCGAGCGGGATCCACCGACGGATCGGCACCTGCGTGTTGATGAAGCTGATGAGGGCGCTCAGGGCCGACGGCTGAAAGATGCGCTTGAAGCACTTGAGGAAGCTACCACATACGTTAGTCCCACTCCCCCTCGGGCAAGCAAGAACGGGGACCTACTCAATCTTGGGATCATTCGTCTTGAGATTCTCCAGCTCAACCCCCACCACCGTGAGCCCCGTCAGATCCAGCGCCATCTTGGAGAAACACTCCATCACTATACCACGATTAGCCCGACACAACCCAAGCCCATCACACGGCCAGTCACCAGTCATGTATGTACTCACCATCCACCACCCCCCTTCCCTCCCCGCCCAGCATGCCATCCACATGCTCCGCCAGCCCCGCCGCCGCCTCCTGAAACACGGGCATCAACTTCTTCAGATTCGGCATCGAGAACAGCTCGTACAGAATCCTCCGCTGGCGCTTATGCTCGGCCCCCTCGGCGAACAGCAGCCCGCGGCCGATGATCTCGCCGATGAAGCGGAACAGCACGTCGGGCTTCTGGAACGCGTAGCAGTGCGTCTGGAACACCTCCTTGTGCGCCTCGGGCGTGTTGATGAGCAGCGTCTCCTCGTTGGCGAGGCTGAGGTAGCGGATGAAGGGCGTGGTCGACCAGGTGTTACCCCATTCGATCTGGAGCTCGTTGGGCGAGGAGGCGCGGAGGAGGTGCCCGAATTGGCCGATCAGGGGCCAGTTGTTCTGGGAGGTGTTAGGATCTTGGGGGGAAGGCAAGCGGGAGAGACAGGGGCGGTTACCTTTGGTCCTGGGAGGTGACGCATAGGGGAGAGGAAATGAGGGTAGATGATGACACGGTAGATGGTGAGGAGGATGTATTGGGTCACGAAGAGGCCGCAGAAGAGGAGGAAGGTGGTTTGCGTCGCGATGTCCTTGGCTTGGTGCTTGACGGCGGCCAGGGCTGGGACGATGGCGCCGAGGACGGACAGAAGGATGATGGTGGTGAAGGCCATCGTGAAGCTAGGGCGGAATGCCAGATTGGTAAAGAGGTCGAAATGATGCTCCCAGAGGAGGAGTGTTGCGTACGGAGCGGTTGCTCCGATACAAACGAGGTGTTTGGAAGCGAAAGAAGACGAGAGGGAAGCCAGAGCTGCGAGTTGATATACAACTGAGAACGGCAACCTGGAGGTATGGGGGGGTATCGCACCAGTGGTCGAGTGTTGGCCCACACCCAGACAAGCCAGTCCCAGTATTTAGTGAATGGTGCCGTATGAGTTGTGGGCAGAGACTGGACTGCTCTCCCACATGGAACACATCATTCACCTTTTTCCCACATTCGCTCTACCTCTGATAGCAAGCCATGTATGAGGACCAGTCTGGATGAAAGCCCCCAGAGGTATCACAAGACCATTAAACTGACAGAAAGTACAGCCACGTTGTCCGCCGACCGATACTGCGAACATGTTTCTCACCAATGAACCCGACCCTGTCCATATTCTCTTCCCAACAATGGCATCCTGCCTCTCATCCTCCTCACCCATCCGCCCTTACCCAGCTCAGACATACACTTCACCTACGCCTCGACGAGTAACAGACGTCGCAATCTGTCTGCCTTGTTTCTTTTTCTCTCATGCCACAGGTACATGTATCACAAGAGCAAGATGCAATGCACCCATTCGGAGCAGATAGAGCCCGGGGAACGTTACACGTGCCTGTAGTGATACGTCCTGCAGCTTGTCCAACAACCTCTGCCGTCTCGTCGGTCTAGGTTGAGCCTCGAGATAGCCCACCGGTGAAGGACGACATGATGGACAGTATGAGATGTGGGAGCCAAAGGAGCGTGAGCTAGGTGGCATTGACCAACCAGAGACTCTGTCCATTCAATATATATTTTGTACGGAGTAAGAAGCCGAGAATATGAAGATGCCTGTCAGGGACATAGGAGAGAATCTGGAGTCAACCTGGGGTGGGATTCTCAGGTGATGGGGAGAAGGGGATTTGCAAGACCTCGCTGAAGATGAGCCATCCGTCTCTCGGCCGGTGGACTGTCCCCCGCCTACCATCCCCGGCTAGAATACACACTGGCCGGAGTGCATCACCCGGGGCCGAAGCCAGTCTCCGATACGGTCGGGCCGAGCGGCGGTCGAGAAAGAAGAAAATCCAAGGCCCAGACGCCATGCAAGACCCCACGATAGGATAGGTATCACGGTCCCGATTGTGCACACTGGGCTGGGCCGGTAACCGGGCGGGTGGAATCGCACTGGGACGGCAGAGGACGGCAGATAGGTCACCTCTTGTGATTCGATGATGCAGCCTGTTGATGCAAATCCCAGACATACAGAGGAAGCCAGTGCCGATCCCCGAACCATACCCATCTCAACACCGCCGAGATAATGCGCTGGAATCGGACTGAAATGGCATTCCCGACGTATACCGAGCCTCCCATGAAGCCGTGTAAAGAAAAAGCTCAACTACCTAATATCCCAACATGTAATGAGAACCCACCACAACGCCGGCCGTGTCCAAAGCCATCTGGAAAACAAGCTCCATCGCTGCTCATCCAACACATCCCATCGTCAACCCAGTACGGGTGTTCCTCAGTCCACAATCAGCCCCTCCAGCACGCGCATGGCCCTCGTGCCCTCCTTCTCAAAGCCAGACACCATGGCCTCGCACTCTTCCTTCAGCTTCTGCTCGGCCAGCCCAGCATTGTGGTAGATCCACTCCTCCACCGTCATATTCTTCTCGGGCGTCGTCAGCTCCCCGCCCTTGCGTAGCAGCTTTTCCACGCCGTTCTCCTTGTCGGGCGAGAAGACCAAGTCAATGTCCACCGCCGTCCACGGTGTCGTGCTCTGCAGCCCGCCCACTGCGTGCCGTTTCGAGGGCGACCCGCGCGTCGGCGTGGCGGCCACTGGCGCCAGAACGACCCGCTTTGGTGCAGCGCTGGCTGCGGCCCTCGAGGACGGTGCTTGGTTCTCCGCATCCGACGACTGCGGCGACTGGGACGGCGAGATGGTTGCTTGTTTCGCCGATGCAGATGGCACCGTATTCTTGCGGGGCGTCGTCGGCGGACGAGGGAGTCGCGTTGCTGATTGTGGTGCGGGAGGCAGCGACTTGTCAACCCGGCCGACCCGTGGCGAGGCGACTTGAGACGATGCAATATTCGACTGGGCCGAGACAGGGACGTCAGACCCCGCTTGTATCGGCGGCGGCGCGGCGGCGGCCACGGGTTTCCTGGTGATCTTGGCCGTGCTTGCTGCCTCCTTGGGGGCGGTGAACGACTCGCGGGGACGGTTCGACTCAGTGTCCACCTCGACTTGCACTGGGACCCCCGACGATCTCCGCGGTTCTTGGTCCGGAGCGCCTTGGGATGTCGTTGCTCGCTTTGGTGGGCGTCCTCGTCCTCGCTTGAGCGTCTGGGAGCTTGCGTCTGGGTCTTGGGTCTGCTCGACCATTATAGGTTTTGCCTTTGGCTCTGCTATCTGGGCTGGAGCCGCAGCTGGAGCATCATCCTCCTCAGCCTCCTCGACTGGATCAGATGCTGGTTGTGGTTGCTTAGCCTTCTTCGTCTGCTTGGATACTTTGCGCGGAGCGGCGGCCTTGCGACCCTTTTTGGGGACGACCAGGGCCTCTGGTTCCGGTGCCTCGTCAGCTTGGGCCTCGGCTTGCAAGGCAACCAGATCGGCCTCGATATCGGCCTCATTCGGCGCGGCCGGGTTTGGGTCGAGCATCGCATACGCCTTGCTTGGTGCCTTTTGGCTCTGCGAGCTGAGCTTCCGTGTAGTTGCTGCTTTCTTTGCCCGCCCCTTGGTCGGGACCGGAGCCTTTCGCCTTTCTGCGTCCGAGTCGGCAGCGAGGTCCTCATCATCGGTCAGCGGGCGATCAAGATCTGCTTGGAGTTGCCGGTCGATTTCTTCGTCCTCCGCAGCCTTCTCTGCTTCCAAAGCCTGGGCCCTCAGCGAAGTTTGTGATCGTTTGGCCATGGTTTTGGCCGTTGACGCTCTGCCCTTCCGTGCCGGCTTGACTGGCGCGTCCTCCATTTCCAGGTCCTGCGACGAGACAGACGGAGCAGGGGGCTCAACTGCCGCCTTCTTTCCTCGTGCTGCGCGCTTCTTTGCCGGCGGGGCCTCGGCGTTGGTCATCACCGAATCTTCGACGGCGTCGCTCGCCCGTTTTCGACTCCGCACAGGCTTGGCGGGGGGCTCTGGGATCGGCTCCGGATCGTCCTCCAAGATCTCAACAGCGTCTTCTTTTTTTGCCCTCGTTTTTCGTGGCTTGGCCGCCGTGGACTTCTTGGCCCTTGTTGTCTTTTTTCCGCCCTGCGTCATCGTCGAAGCCGTGGTCATCACACTATCGTCATGGGTGCTAGTTATGTCGGCAAGGGACTGATGGTCCGTGGCGACCGTAGCGACTGATTGAACCGAGAGACGGGAAGCCTTGGAGGCCCTCGCCGTCTTTTTCGCCCTCGGTTTCTTGGGGGGTGGGAGTTGTGACTTGAGGACGAAAAAGGGGCAGTCGGGAGTCCGCTTGTAGTGCTCGTCGCTACCAACGTTAGCTTTGTCGTCATGGTGACCTAGCCGGATGGGGAGACACTCACATTGGCTTGTCGCCAGATTCCCATCCACCGAGGGCCAGAGGGCAGTAGGCGCACGATACTGTGTCATCGGACTCGAGAGTCGGTGTGTATTTCCAGCCAGCCTCGGCGAGCTAAAGGAGAAGGAGTCAGTCGCGTGAGGGGCGATGGGAAGTGACTAGCTCGGCCTACCTGTTGGGTCTTGCACTTGAAGCCCTTCTTGGACTCGTAGGGCCACCTGCCGGCAAAGGTCGCCTTCCGCGCCTCGACCAAGTTAGGATCGAGAGGATGGATCTTTCCGTAGTCGCTTATGTTTGCCTCGATGGCCGCCATGATTGCCCAACCACATTCGGGCATGTGCTTAAGGTGCTCCTCAAGTGGATCGTCGTCCTCTTCCCAGCCATCGAGCGACTTGTTGCAGAGAAAGCACACGACATTGTCTGGACTGCTGTCATACGGCTCCCAGAAAAATCCGGCCTTTGCAAGCTGGACGAGACGCGTACGTGTCAGCGCAAGTCAGCTTCTCCAAATAGTCGGCACTGAGGCTCACCTCGACTGGCGAGAGCCATTTGTGCGGCCAGCGCCGCCCCTTGGGCGCGCGTGTGCTCGCGTTGGACGCCCTACGGTTCCCTCCGAGAGGTTGCGCGCCTTGAAAAGACGAGAGGCGATTTTCATAGACGAAGAAACGGTCTTCGTCGGCCACGGTCAAGGCCATTGTTGCGGTACGACGCCTGCTGGCGGCTGGTCGGTCGGGGGCAAGTGCTGGCAAGGGGAGGACGGGGAGACGCTGCGCGGTGGCGCGACGGAGGGCGGGAAAAGTCGATGCTGTAGCAATACTCAGAACAAGCTGACCATGTCCAAGAATGGAGATGAAGCAATGCGCAATCGCCGGGATCGTGGGTGTGCCGAATCGTTGCAATCAATGCTGGTGTTGTTTGTTCAGGGTCGAACTTTGGTGGAGGGGAAAGAATGGAAGTCACCACCGCCAAAATACCAGACGCGACAGTGATTGGTCTGCTGGCCTTCGCGTTTGTTTACTTGCCCGAGTTCGCTTCTTGAATTGTGGCCCGAGCTCAGTGACAGTGTGACGCCGAGGCCCTGCTACGGTGGGGCCTTTCAAGTTTCAAACGCACAATCCAACGTGGACATTTCAACTTTCAACTCTCCATTTTCCATTTTCCATTTCAACATTTCAACATTTGGACAGCTTCCATCTCGGTTAACTGGCGTCCAGCTGGCATCTCCCGACGTCACTGTTGCTCCCTCGCATACGGGAAGCCTCGAAATTCGACATCACATCATCCTTTGCCGGCCTTCGGCCATTCCGAGGACATCACCGAGTGGCCGGCCTTTTCATGCACGTCTTGGCGATGCGACGCACTGCAGCCGCATCAATGGCATCAAGGGTTAGGGTCCTCATGTTGGCTTGACCTCGGCCATCGTCATTCATCACACAGAAGCCAGACCTTCAACTTCCTAAATACATCACATCACCAAGTTCAAGGCCCGAGATGCTCTAGATAAGATATTCAAGCATGTGCCCCACCAAGTCTGCGGGATGGACGTGTCTGCACGGCCAGGCCCATCCCGTCCCAGGACGCCTTCAAAGACTTCGGGTCAGTTATGTCGACCCCCTCACGTCTTCCACGTCGACCCCTACGGCGTACGCGGGCGGTGTTCGGGGACGGGAACACCGAAATCCAGGAGGCCAGGGACCCGTTTGTCCTGGTGGCACGGGCGGGCATCTTGGGGATGCGGAGAATCCTGATCTGCCGCCCGCCCCCTATGGAGCCATGGAGCCGTGGATCTCGACGACAGAAGCTGTGGAGAGGGGGGCGCAGGAGGCGACTTACTCTGCCGCAGAATTCGCCTCGTCGCTCCAGGATATTCCACGCAGAGCTGCTTTTCCTGCTGTCCGGGGAAGCGAGATCGGAGCCGACTTTTCCACCGTGACCCGCCTGGGGGGCTAGGTCCAGCCTTCACCCGCGTCATGACGCTGTTTCTGTACCAAACCACCCAAGCCTCTTTCCAAGATGCAAAGGGGTTACGGCGATGCAGGCACGAACCACTCCGGGCACGCTAATCCCGAACTAAGATGGGACTTCCCGTTACCAAGCTTTGAGAACAAGCCTCACAAGCTTCTTCCTAAGCAAACGCCGGGCTGACGCTACCTGCCCAAGTCTGTGGACGCCGGGACGGCCTTCAGCATCTGCGGCATGGGCATAGCCTGGAGTCGCCTTTGGGATGACCGATGACCGTTGGCCCTTGGGCAACTTGGGCTGGCGGCACTCACCACTGACAGACACGGCAAGGAAGCCACCTTAGACCCAGACACGACCGGCCTCGGGTTGTTTCGGGATTACAGTATCGATGATCGAAGGGTATTCACCGACGGCCAGATTCAAGGGCGACGCGGCCACCACTGCCCATCAGATGCGTCGAGGAGGGAACTACCTGGTGCCCCAGGGGTGTCAGATGCCCGAGAACGGCGGCAGGGCTAGTGCGAACTCTGCATGTTGGAACCATGGAGATGATTCATGACTCGGCCCTTCTGCATGCTAGACGCACAATTATATGTATCACTCGGCCTGCTCCTGCTTCCCCCTCTTCTGACGCACCAGCCAGCACTCACACTCACTCATCCCCCCTCGAAACGCCCGCTTTCTGGCGGTGCCTGGCTGCCCCCTCTCCCGGTCGACTCTTTCCCCGCGACCGATCTCCCGTCACAAGACAAAAACAGCTCGCCTGTGGTTTTACCCTGGTTTCTCTCCTCCTCTCTCTGCAACCCCCTCCCGGACCGTTCGATATTCATCATTCTTTCGATTCCAGCTCGAACATCCATTGAGTACCAGGTTACAATCCCGAGCTCAAGATGGGATCCCACCCCCGACCCGACCGGGGCATCATGGCCGACGACGAGGAGAAGTCGCCCTATGGCATCAGCAAAGGGCCCAACGATGCACCAACACCCGCCTTCCACCAAGGGTCTGATTCCGACGATGCCGTTGGAGAGGTCCGCCGTGTCAACTCGGACCTGCTCAGGCAAAAGGAAATCGAGGGAGAGGCCAACTTCCGCCGCCTGGGCTGGAAGCGTCTGACGATTGTCTTGATCGTCGAAGCCGTCGCCCTCGGCAGCCTGAGTCTCCCTGGTGCCTTTGCCGACCTCGGCATGGTGGCTGGCGTCATCTGCTCGATTAGTCTCGGAATCATCGCCATGTACGCCAGCTACGTTGTCGGCCAGATGAAGCTCAAGTTCCCCGAGATTTCGCACTACGCCGACGCTGGTCGCCTCATGTTTGGCAAATGGGGCTACGAGATTATCGGAGCCATGTTTACTTTACAGCTCATTTTCATCGTCGGCTCCCACGTCCTTACCGGCAAGATCATGTGGGACAACATTACGGCTGGCGGCAACGGAACCTGCTCGATCGTCTTTTCGGTCGTCTCGGCCATCATCCTGTTCCTCGTCGCCATCCCGCCCAGCTTCGCCGAGGTAGCCATCTTGGGATACGTCGACTTTGTGTCGATCATCGCAGCCATCCTCATCACCATGATCGCCACGGGCATCCGCGCTTCCAACGCCGACGGCGGTCTTGCGGCCGCTGAGTGGTCAGCATGGCCAAGGGAGGACATCTCGCTGGCTAGGGCCTTTATTGCTATCTGCAACATCTGCTTCGCCTACAGCTTTGCCCTCTGCCAGTTCAGCTTCATGGACGAGATGCACACCCCCAGCGACTTCCCCAAGAGCATCATGGCGCTCGGCACCCTCGAGATCGTCCTGTACACGGTTACCGGCGCCGTCATCTACGTCTTTGTCGGTCCCAGCGTCGCCTCGCCCGCACTCCTGTCAGCCGGCCCCACGGTGTCCAAGGTTGCCTTTGGCATTGCGCTGCCCGTCATCTTCATCTCGGGCAGCATCAACACGGTGGTCGTGGGTCGCTACCTCCATGGCCGCATGTACCGCAACTCGGTCATCCGCTACGTCAACACGCCCATGGGCTGGATTACGTGGCTCGCTCTCGACGCCGTCATCACCGTCATCGCCTGGATTGTCGCAGAGGCCATCCCCTTCTTCTCGGACCTGCTCGCCATCAGCTCGTCACTCTTCATCTCGGGCTTCACGTTCTACCTACCGTCCCTCATGTGGTTCATGTTCATCAAGGAGGGCAAGTGGAGCGACCGCCACAACTGGCTGTACACCTTCCTCAACGGCTTGTGCTTCGTGATCGGAGTCATCGTGCTCGTCGTCGGAACCTACTCCAGCATTGTCGACATTGTAAGTGTCCACTGCCCATCTTCCCACTGGCCCCGCGCTGACAAACTCCACAGATGGACAGGTACGAGAAGGGAAGCGTCTCCACCCCCTTCAGCTGCGCCGTCCCCGGCCACTGAGAGCTGGCACAATTTCATTTGGATAGCCCTTTTCTCTGGGTCATGAGCCCAACGCTTGTTGGCTGGGGCGCACACGGGGGTGGGGAGTAATGAATCTGCCGGACATGGCTGGCGATTGGGAGGTTTTGCAATTGGGCGTTTGGCACTTTCTGGTTTCGTTCATGCCAAGGCGGTTGAAGCGCGCAGTGTTCACCGTTTGATACTCAGGGACTAATGAGCGGCGGCGCGCGGCGTTGGTGTTGTTGGGGGCACACCTTGTATATCATTTTGGCACGCCTTTGGTCCGTACGGACGGGTTTCGGAGGGGGTTTTCATTCGCTACCGGGCGCTGTTATACATATGGGGTAGTGATTCTAGGACTTCATGGTTGAGTAGTCTGTTAATTCACTCTTTTGGACTGTTTCCGTTCATCAACATGACTTGGAGTCTTGGACACTGGAAAGCGGGCTTGGTTTCGAGGCACGAAGGAGCAGCCTTGGAGTTCCCGAGACTTCGAATGAAAGTGCGCAACAACCATTGTCACGGAAGCCCCGAAATGACGAAGACGCTGCTAAATTCTAGTTGTCTCGGTAGGTAATCAAGAGGAGGTTTCATAGCCATTATCCAGTTGCCAGCAACATGCCCAGTGGACTTCAACTTGGAGACGGGACCAAAAAAACATCCCCACTATCGACGGACCCTTTACGCGAATGCAGCTCTGGGATTCGGAAGCCCTCGGGGACTCGGGATACCCGCCGCCGTGCCTTCGTGCGTGCAGTGGTGGGACCGCCTGACTTCCACCGCGCCCTGCCTACATACGCATTTGCAAGAAGTGGATATGTACCAAGGTTCTTCGGTTTGTAGTGGCGACCTAAAGTCCAAAGCTGAACCAAGCCGACCTGCGCTGAGCTGATCATCGGGAGAGAAAAAGAGAAGCAAGAGAAAAAGTTCATCAACAGCTGAGTCACTCCGGACACGACACGACGGACCCGTCCGGTAGGTGCTCACGAGTCACGGACTTGGTTCGGAGTGTCTAGACCTCCCGACCACCACGTCCAGGCCGCGCTCGGATGGGGAACATGTGGGGTTGTCCCTCGGCAGTTTTGGCGTCTCGCTGACGGGGTCATCGGCACGCCCGGGTCGGGACATGAGGTCACAAAAGTCTGCCTGTTGCTTCTCCCAAGTACTTGTATTGTTAACGATGGCGCATGCTCTTGCGCCTTTTGAATCAATACCGCTCGCCGCGCACCCGCCTACTTGTCCAGCCCGAGCTCCTTGTAAAACGCCTCCGAGCTCGGCTTGCGCCCGAGGAACTGCTCAAGAGTGAGCATCTCGTCCTGCGAGCCGCCCCGCTCGAGCACCGTGTGCCGGTACCGCCGACCCTGGACGCCGTCCATCGGGTTGGCCTTGAAGACCGTGTAAAACATGTCCGTCGAGTACACCTGCGAGGACAGGTAGCCGTAGTATCCGGCGTCGTAGCCGCCGATGAGATGGCCAAACGTCGCCTGACCGTTGCCCCACGTGCTGTCACCGCGTGTTAGCATCGTACAGTACCACTCTACCCCGCGGAATGTCTTACCTGGCCTCGCCCTGCGCCTCGGGACCCTTGATGCCGCTGAGCTCGGCGCGGAGGTCGTTGTACAGCTTGCTGACGTCCAGCTGCTCGAGCTCGGCGTGCGTCTTGGGCGAGTGCACCGTCATGTCGAACAGGCCAAAGTGCAGCTGGCGGAGGTTGAACAGCGCCGCGTTGACGTGCTTCGTAGCAACCAGCTTCTCGATGAGATCGTCGGGGATTGGGTTGCCCGTCTGGTAGTGGCTGCTGAGGCTCTTGAGCTGCGCTGGCGTCCAGCACCAGTTCTCAAGCATTTGACTGGGCGCCTCAACGAAGTCGCGCACCGTTGAGGTGCCGTGGAATCGAGCGTACCGGGTTCGGCCGGCGAGATCGTGGATGCCATGGCCCAGCTCGTGGAACAGCGTCACTACCTCGTCGTGCTTGAGGAGCGACGGCTTCGTGGCCGTGGGCTTGCTGAAGTTGCAGACCAGAGCCGTGGCGGGGTAGCGGCGGGTCCCGTCGGGCTTGGTGAAGCCGGGCTGCAGGTTGAAGTTGGCGGCGTGGCCGTACTTGCCTGGCCGCGGGTGCAGGTCCAGGTAGAGATAGCCCACAAAGTCGCCGCCCTCGGCCTCGTCGTCCCAGACGCTGAAGATGCTGACTTCTTCGTGCCAGGCAATATCCTCGCCCTTTCCGGTCGAGGACAGGCGCTGGCGGTCCTCAGCGTTCAACTCGACGAAAACAAGTCCAAACAGCTGTTCAAAGATCTTGAGCATGCCCGCCACGGTGGATTTGAGCGGAAAGTACTCGGCAATGGCGTTCTCGTCAATCTTGTACTCCTCCTCCACCATCAAGCGGTCGTAATACCGGTGGTCCCAGAGGTAGTAGTTGCCGTCAAAGGGGATGCCACGAGCTTCGTGGTCCTTCTTCTTCAGCTCCAAGAGGTGCTCGATCTCCTTGACACCGCCGGGGGCCAACCGAGTCTTGAGATCGCCCAAGAAGTCGAGAACCGTCTTGGGGGTCTTGGCCATCTTGTCTTCGATGCGGAACGAGGCGTGGTCGGGATAGCCGAGGAGTCGAGCCTTTTCGTCACGAAGGAGGATCGCCTCCTTAAAAAGGGGCACGTTTTGGTTGCACTGCGGAAGTGTCAGCTACAGCTCGCTCTCGACACCAAGATCAGGAGAGGCCTGCCTTGTTCTCATTGTCGATAAACAGCTTCTTTCGCGTCTCGGGGTTCTTGGCGAACTTGAGCGTCGGGAAGAGGTCGGGGTACTTGAACGAGAGGCGCAGCTTCCCCTCGTTGTCGCCGGTGCCCTTCTCCAGAGTGTCCAGAACGTCCTGCGGGACGCCGTCGAGCTCCTCCTTGGTGAACCAGATGTGGCCGTTCTCCTCATTGAGGTTCTTTTGGAAGGCAATCGCAATCTGGCTGAGGCGCTTCTTGATCTCCTTGAAGCGGTCCCGCTTCTCGCCCGCCGGGAGCCCGAGGCCGTTGGTGATGTAGCTCTTGCGTTCCCTCTCCAAGAGAAGCGCGCTCTCGACGGCGTCCAGGCCGGCGCTCTTGGCCAAGCCCTCGTCGATCAGACGGTTGTTGTCCTCCTCCTTACTCTTGCCGAGCCCCGATGTTTTGTAGACGGCGTCAACGAGCTTGAAGACGTCCTCGCGCATGCTGCATTCGATGCCGAACTCGTCCATGATATTCTCGGCCTCGGTGCTGGCATCGCGCAGGGCGCTGTCGCCGCTGACGTACTGGTAGAAGCCCAGGATCCTAGCCGACAGAGCACCATGGTTCTCGTCCTCGATCTGGGGGCGGAGCACCGCGTCAAAGGTGGCAGCCTTGGCGTCGTCGGGCTTGATGTCGGCGACGAGCTTGTCGAGAAGGGACCGCGTCTTGTCCGACAGGGCGTTGGCATCGGCGACGATGCTCTCCTTGGTGCCCGTGAAGAGCGGCGGGGCCTGGGGCGGGTTGGCGTACTTGGCCATGATGACGCTCGGCGGGCGGCTCAAGATGGGAGCGGCGGGGGCAGTTCCAAAGGGTTTCTGGTGGGCGAACTTGAGCTGGCTGAAGAGGGAGGTAAGGCGGGGAACTATTCGCGGGGCGGCCAGCGTGACGGTAATGACGGAGAATATGAGGAGAGAGAAGAGGAGAAGGAGGGGGGCCCGCCGAATCTGTGATTGGGTTGATTGAGCCAGGTTGGCGATGGGGAAGGAGAGCTGTTATACGTCGAGGGGTCGAGGGGTCGAGGGGGAGTATGCGCCGATGTCCGCTGCCCGCGTTTGCAGGCGGGTCGAGTTGGGCGCCGAAGCTCGTCGAGGTCAAGCTCCAGGAGGGTGCTCGCTGGGTGCTCCGTCACTGGCAAGCGCTGTGGGGAACAAACACCTTCCTGGCCAGGCTCGGCTGGGGGGGACACGGTACACGGGTGTTCCGTACTTTGGGTGACAATTACACGAATGAATGGCGCGATCGATCAATCATTGGAGGCACGATGAACTGTGGTGCTGATGATCTAGATGCTGGGCTGTTTAGGAAGGTGTCTGGATTCCAGAGTGTCCCTGTGTCCCTCGACGGATTGCTGCCACCCAAATAGCCGATAATACGCCAAGCATTGTGCCAAGACCGTGGACCATTGCGGTTCACTCGATGATGAGGAGGGGTGCTCGGGTGTGGCGGGATGAGGGGCACGGTGCAATGGTTTGTTGATGTCCATGCCGCCCAGCGCCGTCTCACGCTGGCTCGAAGCTGGCGCCCCGAGGGTATGAAAACACGAGCAGCAATAAAAGCAGGAGCTTCTATGGCAGTTGTCCATTCCCCAACCCAGACGACGATGAAATCATTCAGCGTCATCGTGGTTCCTAAATGCAATACGTCCTAGATTCTTCAAGACTCCAACGCCAACCGTCATTATGCAATACCATCGATGGCTCCCGCTCTCGCTCCATCTCTCCATCCAGTGGATGATGCCTCACCCTCAACCGAGATGTCCCGTTCCGTTGCAAAAACCGCCAGCTCCATCGCCATTTAGTTGGCGAGAATTGTCCGGACCAGCTCTGTGTCTGCAGTCAGTACCGAGCCGCCTCGGCCGGAGTGGGAGACGAGGGACGTACCTGTGTAGTTCACTTGCCCAGAGCTCGTATCCACGGCCTTGAGGAGCTCGTCGACCTCCTCGTCCGTCATCTTCTCGCCGAGGTTGGTGAGGATGTACTTGAGCTGTCCCACGCCAATGTAGCCGGTCATGTCCTTGTCGAAGACCTGGAAGCCGCGGCAGTACTCCTCGGGCTCGCCAGGGTCGCGGAAGCCACCGGGTCGGTTGAGCACCCTCTGGAACGTCTCGAAATCGACTGCAAGGCCAAAAATGTCAGTTCCGAATGGCCCATCATGGCAGGAGGGGGCATGCTTACAGTCACCGCCAACCGTCTTCTCGAGCTCGCGAATCTCGGCCAGTGTGGGGTTCTGTCCGCAGGCGCGCAGGAGATCGCCGAGACTGTCGAGGGCAACACGACCGTTTCCGTGCTTGTCGAAGAGGGAGAAAGCCTCCTTGTAGTTGGTCGAAGCCTGGTTTTCGAATGCGTTAGAAGCCATTGTCTCGAGTTTGCAGAGTTCCGCCTTGTTCTGCGCGCAGTCGCCAGTCCGGTGTCACGTCAGGGAAGATACGGGCGCTGCCAGGGACCGAATCTTGGTCGCGTCGGTGGATACGGAGAAAATTGGGGCGGCAATAGGGGTCGAGGAGGGGCGGTGTTGGGCTCCCGAGAGTCGCCGGAGGTCAAAGAAGCTGGCGTGCTGCTCTTCGTCGCGGTTGGGGTATCGGTTTGCTGCTGGTAGTTGTCGCAAAGGGTATGCGCAGTGCCTCGACTTGATCGTCTGGACTTGCAGCTCGCATTGTTGGCCGGGACAACCGTGGGGTTCCTTGCGCGCAGCATGGCAAGGAATGCGGTCTGTGAAACCGTGGAATGTACTCACCATTTTGATGTAGGTATAGCGCAACGCGAAACTGGACTGATCTGGTTGGGAGTCGAGAGGCGCGGATCTGGATGTTGTTCCTAGGGAGAGCTGTGGCGGTCTGGAAGAAGAGTTGACGATGGCGGCAGTTTTTCTGCTGGTTCGGGTTCCAGTTGTTTGGGTGTCAGCCGCTGGAGGCCGAGAGTCGATGTGGGTGGTCTGTGCTCCCATGCTAGACTCGTTTCACGGGGCAACCACGACAGGAACAGCCAGGGAAGGGCGGGACCAGGCCAGGCACTCATGACAACCTTCAGGCACACTCCCTGGAAGTTGATCGAACCAGTCACGGGAATTCCAACTTCCAAGTTTCACCCGAAAATGGCTCTCCGTTGTACGTGTTATCTTGAAGCATCATTGCCAGGTACTGACCGTGGCCTAGCATCGGCGACTCGCAAGTTTCCACCGTGGCATTGTCTTCGAGGTTGTTTCCAGGGCCTGTGAGCCTGTACAGGGCACATTTAGATCCCGGCTCAGGCCAAGGACCACAAACACCAAACAAACATTGCCGCCCGCCCTTCCATCATTAATCTCGTTGACGTGCTACGGAAATATTGGAAGGTTTTAATCTGCCCTCATTCCCAGCGTTGATATGTGCATCCAGTCCCAATGGGTTGAATGGTGCGGCTTCATCCCATCTTCAACGGCGCTTCGCCATAAGAATCACGGTGCCCCAGACGACATCAACTTGGACATCTCTCCATGCATCCCCCTTTTCCTTCCATGCTGGCACTGCTTCGACTACCTCCTCAAACATCAAGTCGACCACGTCTCCGCTTCCGCCATTCGCCCGGCTTTTTCTGTCCGGGTGCGCCGCCTGCCATCCGTGAAAGGCGCTAAAGGTTCTCACGTAGCCCTCGAGCTCACCCAGCTTGAGCGCCTTTCGTTGCCAAAGGGCCACTTCGGGTGCATCGCTGAGATCCCCCGTCACACGGTCGGGGTCCCACGCAATCAGGACGACATCCTGCCAGTCCGTCTCGGGTGGCACCACCGAGCGGAGCGAATCACGGAGGATGTTTCGACCCGGCTGCTCCCAGAAGCGCGCGAGGCTCTCGACGCCCGGAGCCGGCTCCGTCTGTCCGTAGACGAACCGGTCGTAGATGGCCGACGTCTGCGGCTGTCCGACAATGACGTGGTCCTTGTAGCCCCAGAAGGCCAGGGTCCCGCCTTGCTTCACCACCCGGGCGAGTTCCGGCCAGGCTTCGGCAAAGTTGAACCAGTGCGCCGCTTGCCCAGCGACGACACAGTCGACGGAGCCTTTTTCGAGAAAGGACAAGTCTTCGGCTTTGCCTTGGCGGATTGCGATCCGGGGATCAGACGTGAGCTTCTTCGCCTGCTCGACCATGCCGGCCGAGGGGTCAAGGGCAACGACGGATGCAAACGAGGGCGCCAGAGCTCGGGCAACGAGCCCGTGGCCGCATCCCAAATCTAGCAGCCTGCCTGTCGGCACGCCATCGCTGCGACGATTGGCGGCATGAAAGTCGAGAATGCGGTTGAGCAGTACCGGGGGGTATGACGGACGAAAGGCAGCGTAGCCTGCCGAGGAGAAGGTTGACCGGCTGGGGGCGGTTGTCAACGACTCCAAAGCCAAGGTATTGATGGCCGTGGATAAGCTGCATATGGGTGGCTTCCATACCTGAAAATAGACATTTCAGCGCTTTAGGGTGTGTCCCAAACCTCGGAATGGGGGACTCGGAAATCAACCCTTTGGAAAGGGTACTTCGCCGGAAAAACTTTCGTCTCCACCACGGAGAGGTGAAAGTCACTCGTCTTTGTACCTTCTTCGGCCTCAAAGTCCTCGGAAAGTCTTCGGGAAAGCCCACGTGACGTGCACCCTTATCCATTGGTCCAAAAACTTAAGCGAGGCGGAAAATGACCGTGCGCGACTCGGAAATCTTTCCAGAACCAAAAGGTCCTGTGAAAGGTTTGGAAAGGACTTGAGTGAAATTACAAGGCCCAAACCCACCCTTTCCGCCTTCTCCACAGGAGGTGGAGAAGTATCTTTTTCCAATTCCGAGTCCTGAATTCCGAGGTTTGGGACACACCCTTATCAGGAGGGCCGAAGAGCGATGCGCTTGTGTTGCGTTGGAAGGACGGACGGGGCCAATTTGCATCCTCCTGCCTTGACTGCTCACGATCAATCTGGTAAATCCCATTAAATCCGCGAGTGGTTTCCCAGAATATGACAGTGAGGCATAGGGCGTCGAATTACAAGTTAGACCGATTAATTCCGGCCGATGCGGTCATCACGGCTGGCAGGTATTTGGGGGGTTGTGTTGGGGGCGATGGACCCTCCCGTCGTCCCGAAGCAACCGCGATCCCCAGCCCAAGCCCCCCTCCGGCGACACAATTGTCGTGACCCCACGTCGCACACAAAGGCGCAGCAGCGGGGTCCCCTCAGGCACGCCATCGCCCGCGGCTCTGGCCGAAGCGCTGGATGGACGATGATGGCGGGGGCTAAATGGTCGTGAGCTAAAAATGCTGACCACCATCTCGACCGGCGATGCTGTGCCCGCTGGGTGCCTGGGCCTGCGCCTCGCGGGACGGGTGCTATCGCCCTCACCATCTCACAGCCGGCAACCGACATGATCGAGGACTGTCGTCGGGACACCAGTCTAAATCCGGGATCGTGTTGTTTAACGACGTCCAGCTGAACCTCGACGCCGAGGGACAATGGGTATAAGAGTTCTTTGATCTCTTGCTCAAATCGAAGACACCAGTCTCCATCATCACACTCCAGCATCACTCCAGCAATTACCACCTCCAAAACAACGCTTCCATCCCTCCGCTTCACAGCATCTCAATCCGACAAAATGGTTGGCACCGACGAGTCCCTCAAGGCTTTTTTCAGCGCTCCCCGCTTCGCCGTTGTTGGCGCCAGCACCAACCCCGACAAGTTTGGCCACAAGCGTTTGTCCTCCTTTTCTTCCCCTTTCCCCCTTCCCCTCTTCCCTTCCCCCCCTGCCCTCCCTTCTCCACTCCCAACCAACCCCTGGTCCCCGCTCCAGCCCTATGACCCCCACGACCCCACCCAAAAGAATCCCCCCTAACACACCCCCCACAGTCTTCGCCTGGTACACCACCCACAACCTCTCCGTCACCCCCGTCAACCCCGTCGCCGCCGCCATCACCGTCGACACGGTCGACCACCCCACCCGCCCGACCCTCACCGCGCTCGAGGACCCCGCCTCCACCTCGATTTCCATCATCACCGGCCCCGCGGTGACGCTCAAGGCTCTCGCCGAGGCCAAGTCGCTCGGCGTCACGGCCGTGTTCCTGCAGCCGGGCACCTACAACGACGAGAGCCTGGCGTACGCCCAGGACAACTTTGCCACGGTGCTGGCGGGCGAGGGCGGCACCGGGCCGCAGGGGTGGTGCGTGCTGGCCGACGGGGAGAGGGGGTTGAAGGCGGCGGGCAAGGCTTAGGTCCTGACCCGGTCCTCTTCTCTTTTTTTTCCCTTTGGGGTATGGGTCATCAATAGGGACTGGGTCTGGCATCATGGGAAGGGCATGAGCGAGGCGACTTGGTTTGGATTGGATGGCTTTTTGGGACTTTCTTTTCTTTCTGGGACGGTCTCTCTTCCTTGGGCACATTGTCAAGCAGGGATACACCGGGTTCCTTTTTCTTCTCTCTCTACATCACTAGGTATCTACACCGACAACAGCAATGCCATCAAACATTTCAGGCATGCATCTGACTTTGCTTCCCCCCACTGGTCAGGCTCACGATCACATGCACGTCACACAGTTCACATGGTCACACAAAGTATTGGTAACGACTCGTCAATTGACCGCGGTCGTCGCAGCGCTGGGAACTGTCTATAGACATTCCCGATTCCCAGTATCCATAAACTCCGATGTCCGAGCTCCCCAGTGGGAGACAAATCCAAGCCAATCATGCCAACATGCCTGGCGAAGCAACCCCAGGACCCAAACCCCCCAGTCCAAAACTCCCATGGTCCAAAATATTCTCCTCCAAAAATTATGGCGGTCCGCCCGGGTATCGGCGAGGAGAGTGTGGTGGTATAGAGAAGAAAAGCCGTATCGCTGTCGCTGTCGTGAAGAGAAGAGAAGAGAGTGCCCCGAGCGCTGCTGGATGGCTGTGACGGCTATTCCGCCCAGCAGTGCGTCGGTGTCGAGAAGAAGAGTTCCCGTGATGAGTGCCGCTGGTGTGTCGACAGAGTGTGTGTGTGAGTGCCCCGAGCGCTGCTGGATGGCTGTGACGGCGATTCCGCCCAGCAGTGCGTCGGTGTTGAGAAGAAGAGTGCCCGTGATGAGTGTTGTTGGTGTGTCGACAGAGTGTGTGTGAGAGTGCCTCGGGTGCTGCTGGATGGCTGTGACGGCGATTCCGCCCAGCAGTGCGTGGGACACCGGTGCAGAGCGCGTGTCGTCGAGTTTTCTAGACTCGGCGAGAAGGCTTTCCGGCCAGAACGGCTGCCCACGTCTTCACAGAAGGCTTGGTGGCCGCGACTGCGGCGTAGGTCCCGGCAGGCTTGACCGTCGCTGGGGTTGGCGATGTTGGCGGTGTTGATGCCGCGGTCGAGGGAGCGGACCCAGTTGAGATGGACGACACTGGAGAAGAGGCCCTGGACGATGCGGGCGAGGGTGTTGGTGGCAGCGAAGGGGTGCCAGTGGGAGTCCCGGAGACGGGCTTGACGGCCTCGACGGCCGGGATGGGGGCGGCAGGGGGACTCGGAGGGTTGAGTCGCAGCTTGGCTTTGCGGTAGGCTGGGCCGTCGAGCTCCATGTGCCTTCGGAGAGAGTCGAAACTCTCCTTGGTCATCCTGAGGAAATCAGGTACCTTCGTAAACTTGCCAATAACTGTCCGCGGTACCACCCACACCGACTGCACATTGACCCAAGATTCCTTGGGTTTGGGCATTGCCATACCCGGATGGAGCTGAAGTGCGGGATAACCGGTTCGCGGCTGTTCAGAGCCATCAAAGGCCCGGAAACTCTGCTCCTTCAGGTGCCATGACTGCTTCCAGGGGGCTTTCATTCCCCGGAATTCAGCGTGGTACGCCGAAACCGGCGTAATCATCATGTGGCCTCTGGTGACCCCCAGGACGATCACCGGGTGACATGTTGCCATCTCCGCGATGTATCCTGAGCGGATCAGGGAGTCGTAGTCTTCGTTCGAGTATGAGTCGGAGGTCCTGAGGAACGCAATGTGCCCCTCCTTCCAGCCCCCCTTGGGGACTCTGCCGTTTGGTGGAGCCATGTCTGGACAGTGAGGCCGTGTGATATGTGATGGCGGTGAGGATATGTGTGGGGGGTCACTCAAAGACAGACGGTGTTCCGAGAATTTGGATGGGAAGCGGGAGAAGATTGGGACGAGGAGAGAACCGGGCGAAGAACCCTTTTTGTATCGGTGGCAGGGTTGCAGAAAGATGGGGTGACTGATTGCAGAACCTCCAAAGCTTTCTGGACCACTGACCATGGCGTGCATATCCAAAGGCTGCATTGCATGGCATGGTGGGCTGACATGACGTAGAAGCGACATGACGTGATCACAACCTATCTACGAGTAGCAAACTTCAAATCCATTTTGAACGATGCCAATGTCTATCTGCCAGGAAGATGAGCTCATGGGGTTTCCTCGTTTGAGTGAAGTTGAGAAATTGAGAAGAAGAGGGTGGAACTCGCGAATACGTCTGAGGCGCCTGGTGTCTGGCGGTATCTCAGAGACCTGCTCAAGGCCCGAGGGGGCTGTGCACTAGCATCAGTCGGGTGATCTCTGAGCGGGTGGGAACCTTTGCCTTTGGCCGTTCAAGTTGGAAACTGCGATGTGGGAGTGTCGGAAACGCCATTGATACATAGCCAAGGGCACCTAGCGTGTGGTGATGTTGCCACGGACCAACCGTGCTACCTATCAGAAATCCTCCCCTCTGCCGTGCCTCGAGCTTCGAGCTGGAGTGGCGAATGATGGTTTGCCCCGAAGGCTTTCGTCGTTGCTTGTGTCGTTGGGTAGGTCCTGTAGGTGTGCCTGGTGGCTCTTCTGGAAAACAAGACCTGGATGTCCCACCATGAGGCAATACACCGACGCAAGAATCATACTACCCCGAGACCAGAGTTAGCATGCGGCATATGTTAGAGTTGACATGGCACGACTTACACTCCTTCCAGCCAAATAAACAGCGCCTCGTCCTTGACGAGCTTTCCACCGTATCCCTCTCGGAGTTCGACGAGACGAAATGTACACCGGGCCAAGATGAGCAAGACAGCGAGGCCCATGAAGCCAAAGAAGAGGCCAAGACGTTTCGGCGTAGCATGGCCGTGGTAGCTTCGGGGTTGGTGCTTTTCCTGCTCCCATGCCCCGGAGTGGAAGTAGCGAATCAGAAAGTCGGCGAAGAAACCGCAAAACACGACGATTGTGACAACCTGAAAGATCATGCCAGCAATCGCGAGGTCGATGCCCACTTTGCTCTGACCGGATGACTTTGTCGACAACCCACCACCTGCAGCCTGAAGAACAAGGCTTACGATGTCGCAGGGGATGATGATGTAGTAGAACAGCTTGGGGTCGAATCGGGACAGTTCAGGTGAGAAGTGCTTGATTCTGTAGGAGTCAGTAGGGGCGTGGCGTCACAGGCACTGCGAGCTGGGCACTCACGACATGGCAAAGGTGATGTAGATGGCGGCGCAGTAGTATACCGGCCCCGTGGTAACACAGACTGGAAAGGGGTGTCAGCTTCGAGGCCTCGCCGGCCAGGGGGGGGTGGGGGTGGCATACTGACTTGTATCATGAAGCCCACAAAGTTGAAGGGGTTGTGATACATGAGAAGGCGGCCGGCATACCCCAGGACGGCATTGATAGCACCTGCGAGGATGCAGCCCGTGAACCACCATTGCCTCCACATGACGCCAAGATATGCGTGGAGGACAATGGCGAGGGAATACAGGGCGATGAAAGCAATGTTGGCGCCAAGTGAAGGCCGGTAGCCATAGACGGAATACTCGACGGGACAAAGGTCGAGGGTGCAGTTCGCGTTCGGCCCAAAGACCACCATGTTGGGCGGCATGTTGGAGTGTATGCCCTCACCCTGGGGGGGGGGCGGAGAAGTCATGGGTGCGTACGGTTTGCAATGATGGAGGCGGATCAAAGGTTCGGCGATTCTCCGCAACGAGAAGCGGGGAGAGCAATGGTGAGAAGGAAGGGGACTGTCAGGTCGGAGTTGTCATGGTCACCCGCCATGAGGACCGTGAGGTCCTTTTATCTCTGGAAAGGCGACGGGAGACCTCTTGAGAGAGCCGGTTGAGGCGGACGATATTCGCATTCGCTTCTGGCTTCCAGCCTGGCTCTCGGGAGCCGGGACGCGGGGACATACATGCGCCGCAGTTGTCGGAAAGACAAGAGGTTCGCCGCCGCCCTTCTGGTTGTACCTGGGTTGTGATGACCCATGACTGCGCCGCCGCCGCTCTGAACGTTGGTCCGTCGGTTCATGTTGAAAGCTTGAAGCTTGGGCCTTGAAGAGGGTTGAAGGACGAGACGTCGTCGGGGAGCCAAGAGATCTCCCGTGCCATGAGATTTCGCACTCGCCAACGTTGCCGTGTTGGGATAGCTCGCATTCGGCTATCGGCCTGTGCCGAAGAACCCCTGTCTCGTCGCGGCACAGCCCAAAATACGGATTACGGAGTAAGTACAAGTTTGACGACGGGACATTCGCCGATGCCTGCTCACCAGCTTTTGCGCACCGGCTGCGCCGGCGACTGGGAAGACGGTGAGGGGAGCTGGATTGAATGCTCTCAAGTTTGGAGGGGTTTCCTGGCATATCCTGGTTGCCCGTGCAGTCGGGACAACTTTGACCAGCGGGGGGGTAAAGTGCTAGCCAACAAACCCAGAACCGGATGAGCCCGAAGACAAAGGAGCATTTCGAGATAAACCAGAGAGCGGGTTTTGTATATGTACTAGGTACATTCCGTGCCTTCCATTGTAATTTGATGACTGTTTGTCTCGAGGACTAGCATGGCCCGTGCGGACCCATGGCCTGAATCTAGCCAAAAAAGCCCGTTTGCTCGAGGCTACTACGCGCACGGACCTTTTTGGCCTTTGTCGAGAGCTTTCCTCTCCACCTTTCACTTTCCACGACAATCCAAATTTTGACGCCGACAAGAGACAGCAAGCTCCAAACTTTGGCCGTTCAAGAAATTCAGCTGATGTCGGTGGAGAAGACGACTCTACAGATCGTCGTCAACCACCACAGCCCTTCATTCTACTTTGCGCAGCTCTTTTTCCAACCAATCGAGGCCCCCCACCTCCACGCGTCACCTGCCCTCCAACTTTGATCCGATCTCATCTCAACCATCGAACTGCCGCGCGATACGTTGCTTGGTTGACGCGCCAGTGAAGAGACGCACCACGGATCGAGGGTACGTACTCGGTACCGGCCCATGCAAGAGACCTTGGGAGATAACTAAATTGAAATTCCCACCAACAAGACTCGACAGCCCTTTGTGACTCCAGAGTCCAGCGTCCCGTTGGCGCGTCGCGCCAATGGAGGGCGCGTCAGCTGTGCCGGCGCCAGCCCTCCCGCTGCCTGCCGCCGTGCCACATTCTCCCACACCGACGCCGACACCCGCACTCCCACCTGCACCCAACGCACCCGCCCCCGCACCAGTATCCCCACCCGCTGGCGCTCCGGCCCCTTCTGCCGCTACTAATCCCGCCCGGGAGGCTCCGGGCCCGGCCCCGGTCCCGGCTCCGCAGCAATCTGGTCCCGGGTTGCCGGCAAACACGACCACCGCAGAGGTGCCCCAGACGCCCGGCATTTCCCTGGGTCTCCTCGCCCTCCTCCAGGGCAAGTCAACCAACGACAACCCAAGTGCTACCAGACCAAATGCCTCCAGCACCACGCCTCACCATCCTCAACCCCCAGCCGCCCCTGTCGCAAATGGCCTCGGGTTGGACTACGAGAGACACCATGCTGCCATCCCCCCTCGACCCGAGCCGCTGCCCCCTCTGGTCCGCCAGCCGGCCCCCGCAGCCCCCCGTGCCATGGCCCAGCCACCCCTCGACCCGCAACCGGAACCCGAGCCTGCCATGATCACCAGCGATATTGTTGAAGCAACAACGCCCACACCTTCTGGTGCTCCCCACGGCTCCTGGCCGGCGGCAGCCACGGCTGGTGCTGGTGACCCAAACCGTGCTCCGACTGCTACCACTGACACGCCCGACCAAAAAAGACGAGATGCCCTACGAATGGCGTTAAAGAGTAAGTCGTAGCCTCCGGGGCAATAGTCTCATTCGGATCCTAACATGTCCCAGGACGATGGGCCTCGGGCGATATGGACCACGTCCACAAGAAGCGTGTGGAAACCATCAAGCGAAAAAAGGCCGAAGAAGAACAGCGGCAGCAAGCCACTTCGAAGGATCGCGCTACGTCCTATAACGGGCCCGAGCAAGGCTCAAGGCCATTTTCCAACGACAAGAATTCCGGCCTCGCTATCAACAATCTCCGACGGGTGGTCAGCGGGGTCACACCAGCCACCTCGACAAGTTCGGAGCTCACTGGTGTCGCTCGACACACCGCTGATACTCCCATGGTGGACTGGGCTGACGACCCCGAAGATGAAGACTGGCAGGGTAGCAACTCCGACCGCCCATCCTCCCCGCTTTCATCTCTCGGGGACAACCCAGACCCATCCGACACTGCCGACATGTACCTCGGGAAGGGCACCCCGGCTTCCCTCGAAATGGCCAATGCGGACCGCTCATACAAGATGTTCACAGGTATGTTCCCCCTTCAAATTCGCGAGCCGTCTTTTCTGACAAGAGGCCACGCAGATGATACCGGCACACCCGGACGCACACACGGAGCCTTGATTCCAGATGGGTATCAGCTATCGGACGCCTTTCCCGGCCTCCCGTTCATTTGTCCCATTCGATCGTGCCGAAAGGTCTTACGAGACATGAAGAGGCTTGGCTGTCATTTCGTTGTAAAGCTAAACCCAGACCCCGCTTTGGAGATGAATCGCCTTGCTAATATATTGGCGTCCAGAACCTGCACCGAGCCGCCCTCTTGCACGACAATGAGGATGGAACACTGAGCTTCCGTGGGCTCTACCACCCCCGAATCAAAGGAGTGAAGCTCCCGGCCCTCGTCGTGTCCAAAGGGCCCCCCGACCCTTCCGAACCTGGCCCTGTCCCGCCCTCCATGGTTGCCAATGAAGCCCTCTCAAGGATTATTCCCCAGACGGGAATGCCCGTTGCGATGAATTCCCCGGTGGCGAACCCTACGAAAACCTCCGAGGGTCCGCTGAGGGGCGACTGGAAAACCCTTTGGAACTACATAAGGCCTTTCATGGTCGACCACACCGGCGAAATCCCTCCCCAGGATGGGTGGGTCTCTCACCTCATCACTCTGCCCCGCGTTCGCGATATCGAGTGGAACACGCCGTGGATTTTCACGCATCCCTTCAGGGACAGCAAACCAAGAGATATCTCAGCTGTGATCATCCAGGTGACCGGGGAGCTGGCGCCCGTGCCATGCGCTAAGTGCGCAAGAGGAAAGGGGCCCTTCAAGGGATGCATCATGATCAGCAGCAAGGCCCAGTACCCGCCGCTTCAGAGGGTCCTGGCCTGTGCCAACTGCTTCTACCATTATGGCCAGACCTTTTGCTCGCACAAGGCCTGGGGCCTGAAGAGGGCCAAGAAAATCCTTCGGGAAAGAAAGGCATGGGGAACGCTTCATACTGTCGGTTATCCATCTCCCGAAGATGGGCACGACGACACGATAGGGGACGACACAGTGAACTTGGACCCTTCCACCTGGGAAGGCCCAGATGATGAGGCTAGTGTCCAGGATGATGATGCGGTAGGTGATGGGCAAGATGGGAAAGAAGCCGACCAGTCGCAGGGGGGCTCAGGGACGCCTCCTCCAGACTTTCCAATTATTCAGGATGCAGAGCCAGGAAGGCCTTATAATATGTGGCCAGGTACAGTGGCGAGCTCATCCTTCTTCCGCAGCACGCCTGCCCCGAACCGTTGCTGACCAATCTCACAGATAGTACTACGGGCGAGCTCCGGAGCACCAGCGGTGCGCTGCTTCCGGCAGGGTACAAGTTTGACACGACCACGGCCAAGCGCCCTTGGATTTGTCCGGTGCGAACTTGCCGGCAGCTGTTTATCAAGATGGCCGATCTCGGCTATCACTTCCAGGTAAGTTCAAACCTTTTTAACGAATCTTGACTGCTTCTTACCGGGTTTCACCAGCGAGCGCACTTTGCTAGCCTCCTGACCGATAACGGCGATGGAACGCTCTCCATCAAGGGTGTCTACAGCTCTCGAAACATCACCAGTAACGGAAAGCTTCTGTCCAAATCGTACCCATATGTTGTGTCGAAGGTTTCAGACCTTCAAACTTCAACGAGTGCCGGCTTCGTCCAACCCAGCCTTCCTCCTTCTTGCAGACCGGAAAACGATGTGGATATGTCCTTACTTGCCACGCCAGTCCGGGAAGGAGACGGCCCCGAAGATCTCTGGGGCTATCTGCAACCCTTCCTTACGGAGACGACGACCCCTCCAGAGAAGGGTTTCGTGAGGGAATTACTGACCCTGCCCCGTGTTCGCCGCGTGGAGCTTCTCCCCCCCAAGTTGCCAGATGGCACTTTCGGCACTCAGGTCAGAAAGTTTCACGAGAAGGCGGCGCGTGACGTTGCCTCGATCATAATCCAAGCCACGGGTGACGTCCCTCCGGAGCCTTGCCAGCGCTGCCGCGCCGGCAAGGGTTTGATGAAGGGATGCGTGGTCATCTCAACACAGTCGTACGCAGAGGCCAGAAAGCGCTACTACTCGTGCGCAAACTGTCTGTACCATGGCAACCAGACATACTGCTCCCTGAAGCCGTGGATTGTAGACCGTCCCCAGCCAGACTACGCGCGGCCCAACACCAGCGAGATAGCCAGGGTTTACGAAGTCCGGAACGGTGCGCAGCGGGCCACGCCCTCGGAGAGGTCGTCGGTTTCGACCGAACTCTACACGAGGGAATCGGTGTCGGAGATGGCGCAACCTGTGGCCACCCATAACCCGCTCGGCCCAGGCGCGTTCTCGCACGATGCGGCTTCAGATGCTAAGGAGGTCCGAAACGCGGCGCGACCGCAGAGAGCTGTGGCCCCGGTTCCAACTCCGCGGCAGTGGACCGGGTCTACCAACCTGGCACAGCCACAAGCGCCAGCACCGTCATCGTCGTCCCTCATCTCAGCCGGAGTCATCCAGCCGAGCGACATTCTCGAGATGGAGACGTGGGAGGTTGCACCCGGTCGCATCCGCGAATCGGCGGGGCAGGATGCCGAAAGTCAGTTCCCTTCCCGTTGTTCCGGGGCTGGGGTCTCTTGGAGTCTAACACGTGCCAGACATCGCCTTTTCCAAAGCCTACCTCTCGACCAACTCGGTGGTGCCCGTCTGCGAAGACGTGGAGTTCCGCGTCGATACCATCCACTCGGGTGGCACGTTGACCCTGCAGCCCGACGCGAACAAGAGCCGGCTCTGCTCGATCGCGACGGGCAAGGTCAAGGTCAAGACGGGCGACGAGCCCGAGTTTACGATTGGGCCGCACGGCATGTTTCGCATCAAGCCGGGCACGTCGTGCGTGGTGCAGAACTGGATGTACGTGGATGCGATTCTTCATGTCACAGTGCTGGCTGGATTTATGTGACGGGGCGGGAGGACGAGCATGGCCGAACCAGCAGGTCGTCCACTGTTTACCTGAATTAATTATCTCCGCAACGCAAGGTGTTTTGGCGACATTTTACACTGGAACTTTCCACAAGGAAATTGGGCGGGAATTAGGCATTGAGTTCATTGAGTTTACACATATGGCATACATAATACCTGGGACATGACCAGGCTCTGCATGAGACAGAGAGGGTATTCAGGTCAAATTGGGCATTATTTTTACAGGCAAACATGCCCCTTCATCGGTGACCTGAGATGTTGTTTGGGGGAGATGGCCTGTCTCCGGCGTTGAATGGTGATCGTTGCACACTTCAGATTGACCCTCGGTCGTGACATCACCACTGCGTCATCCATCCGTCGCCCAATTCCTCGATCCCATCACCACCACACAATACATGGCATCCACAATCTTTCGTCACTGGGCCATGCGCTGTCTATAAAGCACCTGCATCGAATTAACCATTTGCTGCAAGCACCCATCAACCACGTGCAGTCACGCACATTCCACCTCAACACCACACCATCCTCCTCTCTCTCCACCACACCACCACAACCACAACCACAACCACAAAAATGAACCCCTCCTCCCGCGACCAGCCCCCCCGCTCGCACGTCGGCCCCCGCACAACAGGCGGCATGGCCTCCAAGGTCAGCACGCCGGCGACGCCAGGGCACGGGCAGACGCTGGCCAACGACAACAAGAAGGAGGCGGCGGCCATGGCGACGCAGCCCAAGATGATGGACGCCGAGGGCGCGGTGGGCAGGCAGTTCACGACCAGCGGTGCCATCGGCGGCACGGCGCAGGCGATTGGCGGGCCGCTGGCCGAGGACGGGGTCATTGGGCGGCAGTTTACGGAGCACGGAGCGATCGGGGGCGCGGTGCAAAAGGGATTGGGGGGCGGGAAGGAGGTCAGATAGGTGCCTGGGGTATCATACGCCTGGAACCTGTGTATGAATAGGGCAGGGAGGGTTTGATGACATGGAGTTTGGGGTGTTCTTTTTAGTATCTATTTGACGGAAATTTGAAAATGGGAGTGAACCAAGTTTGCTGTGAGTGTGAGTTGAGAAAAGAATCTAAAAGTGAGTTGAGTCTGAACTTCATCCAGTAGATGGTGAAGTCATTGTGTTTGCAACCAACTCAAGTATAGAGTCAAGTTCCCGTCAACATGTCGAGGAAGCTAGGTATACAACTGTAAATAGTAGAACGAGACAAGCAAACTGATGTCGTATCGAATCATCTTTCAACCTCGACTTGCTCAGTCTCTCAGTGAGCTCAGGGGAACTGTATGGATTACGGGCCATTGGCACTGTGCCAATGCCGGGCTGCTTCCAGATTGGGACGGGCGGAATTCCGCCTCGCTCGCTGCTTCTCTCTCCTGATCCAACGTCCCGCATACCACAGTGCTCTCCCCTCAGTGTTCACCCTTTTTCCAGGCCCATCGATATTGAGTGACAGAAGGTCGTCCAAATCAATCAGAAACACCAGCCCCATCACTGGCCAACTCGACTTACACACAGCAGACCCGGTCACTTACTGGACCCTTGGCTTCCCCGGCCCCCGGCCCCCGGCATTGGACACTGGACATTCAGGACGACTGGAAAGTCCCGAAGATCAGAAACCCCCGAACACCCCCCACAGTGTGCTCTCCCGCCTCCTCTCCTCCCATCGCTACCACCAGGTCGCACAGTCGAGCTCCTGAGTCCTGACTGCACGTCAGTGGAACCGAAAATGTCCCAGCATTCGTGGTCGGCCGTCGAGCGCGGCAACCCCCCACCCCGGCGGAAATCCTGTGCCGCCTGCATCAAGGCGAAGCGACGGTGCACTCTCGACAGCCCGAGCTGCCTGCGGTGTACCCAGAGACTGATCGAATGTCGCTATCCCGATGCCCCGGCCCCAAAGAGACGGGCCCCTCGCCCTCGTTTTGTTGAAAAGGACTCGGGTGCCTTCCCGGCACCAACACCATCTCTCCCGCCGCACATTGTCCAGCTCGAAGCCTCTCCCGACCCATTGGCGATACCAGACGTCCCCCCAGAGTACCTCAACATTGCCCAGGACCCCGTCGTTTTCGAGGTCAACGCAACTCCCGACTTCTTCAACCAGCCACCGCCATCTCATGGCCCCGACCCGACTGGCGTATACCACCACGCCCTCCCCATCGTCACACCTCGCCATGACCCTCCCCCGAGAACACCGCCAACGACAGTGGCCACCCGACTGGAACTGAACCCTGTGCTGCACGCCATCACCGACCGGCTCCAGTTCTCCATGGACAAGCTCTTTGCCTCCGTCAACCAAATGGTCCTCGAATGCGGAACCCCCTGGTGCCATCCCTCCATCTACCAAAACTTCATGCCCAAAGTCCTCGAAGGTACCCTCCTCCCCCCCCATCACCCATACAAAACCAGATCTAACCACTTCCCCAGACGCTCTCACCAGCTGCGCACTCTACACAGCCAAGAACCCCCTCAACGCCCGCCTCATCCTCCGCACCATCGAAGCCCGCGGCAACGCCCTCCTCGCCACCCCCCTCCCGTCCGCCCCCTCCGACATCCTCGCCCACGTGCACGCCCTCCTCCTCTACCAAATCATCCGCACCTTCGACGGCGACCCCTCCCTCCGCGCCACCGCCGAGGCCGGCATCCTCCCCCTCATGGACGGCGCCTTCGCCCTCATGCCCTTCCTGCGCTTCGACAAGGGCACCTTTGAGCCCTACGGCCTCGAGACGCCCGAGCCCGTGTCGACGGCCGAGCGCGCCGCGCTCGAGGCCATCATCGAGCAGCGCGCGCCGCTCCTGCCCGACGCCTCGGCCGTCCTGTTCTGGGAGACGTGGGCGCTCGAGGAGTCGATGCGCCGCACCTTCGTCATGGCCCTCTTCTTTGTGCGCGTCTACCAGCTCGTGTGGCCGCCGCAGGTGGACGGGGGTGGCGCGCCGGCCACCGCCGCCGCTGCCGGCGAGAGGACCGGCGAGACGCCCGAGCAAATGTGCGACGGGAAGCTGGGGCTGTGTCACTCGTACACGGTGTCGGCGCATCTGTGGCGGGCGACGGACGCGGGCGAGTTTGCGGAGCGGTGGAGGAGCAAGGGCCATTTTGTGGTCAAGAATACAGAGTGAGTTTCGTGCCCTGGGTGTGGAGGTGATTCAGGGGGTGTACTGACGAGGCCCTCGACAGCTTCAAGGAGATTCTGATGAATGCGGGGGCGGATGACCTCGATGACTTTACCAAGATCTTGCTGTGCGCACTGCTGGGGAGGGACGCTGTTGCAAAGTGGTTCGTTGACAGAGGGGGGTGCTTGGAGTAGACGAGGGAACTGTCCATCCTCGGTTGATATGTATGACTTGCATTCATTGCCACTGCATCGGAGCAACAGCACGAAAGCATGCGACGTTGAAATTGATTTTGAAGGGCTTGAAACCCGCGCCTCAAAAAATAATGATGTTGTCGGCAGCACCAAGTCCGGATACTGCCCGAACCGTTCGACCCTTGTTCCGCGCCACCCCGCTACCGTGACGGACGGACAGGGACGTCATCGACGCCAGCCAGGTGACAGACATGGCGAAAGCACCCCCTTGGACACCCCCAAAGCCCTGATGGAAGGTGATAACCACGATCATTTGATCGGCTCGTGTGCGTGGCGGAATCCAGTCCTCTAATCCGCCCACGGCTGCACCCGCCAAAGCTGCTGTTCCGAACATATGAACAGCTCGTTTTGCCCACCAAATGTCACGCTCGAGGCGCCGCCTGTTGTTGTGTTAGATAGACGCCTGCGGCAACCCAGGAAGGCTAGCAACGAAGGGGCGGGGTTGGGGGGGTTGAGGGGGGGAAGGTCACTTACCTGGCACCTCGATAACCCCCAGCAGGCTACCCCCTTTCCCGAACACCTCAACGCCATCCCGACAGCAAACAAAAACAGCCCCCTGGCTGTTGCACGCAATCCCCTTCGGATTGCCCCCAGGCGGGCACGCAAACACGCGCTGATTCACAAGAAACGGCGCCCCTCCCCGCTCCGTTATATCAAACGCATACACCATCCCCGGACTGCTTGTTCCATTAGCGTAGCCCCCTCCCCTCCATCAGAAAGAAAGGGAACTTACCAATTTTGCTTCCCTTCCTCATCTTCCTTGCCGCAGTCGAGAACATAAAGTGTCTCCCCATCCAGCGCAACCCCCCACGGCCTCACCAGCCCTCCTGCCGATCCCACCATGACCCTCACCTCGCCCGTGCTTGGATCAAACCTATACACCCGCGGCGCCCCGGGAAACCCTACGTCGGCGAACCACACCGACCCGTCCTTCTCGTGCACCGTCACACCCCGCGGCGCGTCGAACGGCGTGCCGTAGTAGCTCGTCAGCACGGCGCTAGGCGGCTGGCCCAGCGGCATGTGATACAGGCCGCTGGGCTCCGGAGAACCAAACAGGGCCTGCGTGCTGTAAAGAGTGCCGCTTCCGTGTTGGATGCCGGACATGGGCATGGCCATTCCGGCGGGGACGCGGAGTTTATTCCATTGGAGCGAGGAAATGGCGTTGGCTCGTTCGCGGGCGAAGACAACTTTGGAGATGAGGATAGTGGGCTTCTCCGCGGGGTCACTGCGTGCAAGGAAGTTTGAGCAGAGGTAGAGTGTATCGGTGTCGGAGCTGTAGCCGCACGAGGCGAGGAAGAATGATTTGTTGGTGGGGAGGAGGAGGGAGTATGTTTGGCGCCGGCCGAGGGCGAGAATCTAGCGAGGAGAATGATGAGCGTCAAGGGATTAGGGTCGGCAATAGAGGCTTACCAGGTCTCCGTGGTACTGTGTGATGGAGATGGTGTCGGAGGAAGGTGAGAGGAGAGGCCTGGTCGGGGAGGTGGTTAGATAAGAGGAGTTTAGAAGGGACAGTGTGAGAACGTGCCGTGGTTTGGGGTCCTTTTGGGAAGCTACTCGATGGAGATTGACAGGCTGGGGAATATCAGCTCGATATCTCGTACTTTGCCAACAAGAGGCCGGCTCTCGAGTGTCGGTTCTTACAGTGATTGTACATTCGCTTTCAACGATATCGGTGTTGGTAACGGTCGTCATGGTGAAAGCGATGGTGGGAAAAGGGGCAAAAGCAGAGTGTTTGGATTCGGGGATGGTTTGGTTGGACTCATGAAAAATCCGCGGGCATTGGGTTGACTTTCCAGGGCAGGAGGAGGAGTGAGGGAAGGAGCGATGCTGAACAGATGCATCTCAATCTCGAGGCCTCGATGTAAACTGTACCTACCCTAACCCGGGCAGATCCGGCTTCAACACCCTAATCCGTAGCGTACAGAATACAGAATACAGAACCACTCAAGTAGGCGCTAGAAATGCATCGCGAAAGGCATTAACTTGCTGTCTGGTTATGCAGATGATCGACTTACACTCCGATGTCATTTACCTGATTTTGGTGATATTTGCAACTCGAGTCCAGCCCCGGGGTTCGGGTTGAGTTGATTTCATTTCATGCAACTTGGGTTCCGACCAATCACAGCATCCACAGAGCTTGACAAGGGCTCCACTCTGGCTTCCCCGCCACACAGACTCATCAACCCGCAACCCGCGACCTCCGCCTCCATACAACGATCACGGCCATCGACAATCGACAGCACCCCATCCCACCCAATCTCACGATCCCGAAAGAGGCATATCCCCTAAGCCGGTCGCCCCACCCGCTGCGTATCATATCGAACCCCGATCCCCCGATCCCGAATCCGACGCCGACCATGGCCGACCTGGCCCCCCCCGAGGCCGAGCTCGAGGCGACGTCGACGCCCGGGTCCAAGGAGCGCCACTCGCTCACGCTGGACCAGCGCCGCGCCCTGCGGCGCTGGGCCAACTCGCAGCCCGTCCGCCCGAGCCACAAGGCCTGCATCGAGTGGTTCCAGAGCCAGTACGGCCAGACCATCTCGCAGTCGACCGTCTCGCACTCGCTCTCGCTCAAGTACGCCCGCCTCGACGGCGACCCGCAGCTGTCGGGCTCGCGCCTGCGCTTCGGCAACTGGCCCGACGTCGAGAAGCTGGTCCTCGTCTGGTACCAGGGCATGCTCAACAACGGCCGCCAGCCCTCCAACGAAGAGCTCGCCGACAAGGCCAAGGGCATCTTTTCGGCCCTGCCGCGCTACAAGGACGAGTCCCCGCCCGAGTTCTCGCCCGGCTGGATCCACCGCTTCAAGAAGCGCTACGGCCTGCTCGTCAGCCGCAAGCGCCGCCCCTCGGCCAGCGTCACGGGCTCCTCGGCCGACGACATCCCCTACCTCGCCGACGCCCTCCCCCGCTTCATGAGCGTCTCGACCGACGTCTCCCCCACCGCCATCCGCGACGCCGTCCATCGCGTCCTCGGCATCGACGCCACCCTCGCCGTCTGCGCCCGCGCCCGCGACGAGATCGTCCGCCGCCTCGAGCACCCCCAATCCACCCCCCACACCCCCCAGCAGCCCCTCCCCCAGCAGCAGCAACAACAAACCCCAGGGTCGGCACCCCCCGGCGACGGCGACACCTCCATGTACGACGCCACCGACCCCGAACTCGTCCTCCAAGCCGCCCTGCGCGAGATGCAAGAAGCCGAAGCCGCCGCCGAAGCCGAGGCCGCCGCCGCGCGCGAGGACCGCGACCGCGCCGAGCGCGGCCTCCCCCCGCTGGGCTCCATCGCCGGACAGGCGTACGCCGCCGCCGCCGCGCTGGCCACGCCGTCGCGGAATCCCAGCCTCGGCCCGGGGGCGGGGGCATCATCCACCGGGAGCCGGTTCATCGCGCCGACGCCCCAGCAGCAGCAGCAGCAACCCCCACAACAAGGCAGCGGTGGCGGTGGAGGGGGCGGCGGGACCGAGCTGACGCTGACGCCCATCTCGAGCGAGGCGCCCGTGTCGCAGACGGACAGGCCGGTGCGGTGTCCGTTTTGCGTCAACATGAGGATGCTGAGGAATATCAAGGAGGCGGTCGAGCACATGTCGACGCATGTGGTGGTGTAGGAAGGCGATTACGGTCGTGGCAGGGAGGTGTTTGGGGAGCAATTCATCGCTAGCACTGCTTTTGCTGGTATTAGTTCCAACGCTGCTGCTGCCGCTGCCGTCGCCGTTGCTGCTTTATAGGTTATATCAGGGAATACACAATCCAAGGAGTAATGAGACACACAGGACGGGAGGGGAGAGGCCGTATAAATAGTACGAGCCTGAGGTGGGTAGGAAACCATTGTCATCTTGGGGGCGCTCACAGGGAAAGGAAACGGGAAAGGGGATGGCACACCGGCCGGATAGGGGCTGGTACGGAAGGACGGACGGAATAGGGCTCCCGTTGTTATATGCTTTGGGGACTGGGCCTGGCTGGCAGCTTGGAACGGTTATGGAGGGGGAGGGTTATAATTGCTTATCTTTTTCCTTTTAACTCTGTACTTTATCCTCCTGGAGAGCGTCTGGGATACAAAGCGAGGGCAAGCCAAAATTTACCCAACTCTCTTAGAGGACTGAAAACCATCACTTGTTTGCATATGTGGAGCCGTGAACCGGTGTTAGTAAGACTGTGACTGGATATCACCCATTGCATATCGTCGACAATATGAATATTCAACACAACCATCACAGGGCATTAGACAAAAAGCTCACCAAAAGCACTCAAATTCCGCTCGCTTCGGATGAATCATGCTACATTTCCTTCATTGCCGCCACCCCTCCCGTGCCCGGGCCCAGCTTCCAAGCCGCCGTGGCAGGCTTGTCCTTCCATCCCGCTCATCCCGGCCCGGGCCCAAAATCTAGTTCCGTCAAAAACTGTGCCAAAATCGGGGCATTCTCAATGCCCAAGCCGTCAATTCATCCCAGCCCCTCTACACCGGCCAGCTCCGCCGTCCAACAGTTAGGGTCCCCAGCACCAGCTCCCGGGGCATGTCTGCTCCGAGTCGGAGTCTTTCCAGGCGACACAAGAACGCCTCGAAAACACCCGTGTATATCAGCTGATCCGACCATCATCTCTCCATGTCATATCTCCATAAAGCCGTCCAAAAATAGGGTAAAGGTGAAGAAGAAAAAGAATCAAGGGGTAGCCAGCGCTGCCCCAAGGTTTTGTTTTCGCAAAATGACGTGCCCCCCCAAATCCCAAACAAGAACAAACGCCGCCTCAGTCTTCCCAGACAGTTGCTCGCTCCCGATGCATGGTATCATGGGTGGTTTTGTGTTTGCGTCTGCCGAGGGGCCACCAGCTTCGGCCCCCCACCAAACTGAAAAGAGTTGGAGGAAATCTGAAGTCGAAGTCATGGTGAAAACAACGCTGTGCTGGAATCATCCCGATGGGAGAACCAATGACTGATAGCCGGGCAACCCAAGCCCAGACTCATCAAAAGAAACCAGGGGGGCAGTCGCCCGCTGTGGTATGAGTGACGAGTTTCGCACTCTCAGGGATCGGCGACGGCGAGCCAAGATCCCGTCTTACGAAGCCAGTGGAGTTCACGGAACCGTTGCCCGCCGATGACTACTCGACGTAAATCAGCAACTTCTCGTTGGTCTCCAAGGCGTAGTCCAGATCTTTGTTGCTCATGAGCGGTGGCTTTTCGCCGGTGGCCTCGTCCTTGTAAGACAGCTGGACTGGGTCGCCGGGCTGAATCCGAAGACGCTCCACAATTCTGTCATACAGGGTCCGGAAGACAATGTCCGAAGGCACCTTGATGGCGATCAGGTCTCCGCCGTAGCTCAGCTTCACCTTCATCTGGGCGCCGGCCTGCTGGATGACGGGAGAGAGGGAGGTTTGCGATGGCTGCGAGAGAGAAGATGTCTGGCGAGTCATGGCCGGCTGTCCATTGCCTGGCCTGGTTGGTGCCGAGAGACCATTTGGTGAGTCTGTGGACGATCGCTGAGAGCCTCCAGACAGGCGATACTCATCGCCAAACGTGGTTGGGTCAATCTCATAGTCGCCCTCCCTCGGCGCAAAGAACTGCTTGACCAGCGTGCACCTCGCAATGTAGGGCGGCTGTGCGAGAAGGTTCTTGACGTACGCGTCCAGGTTATGACGACGTCCCTCGGTGATAGCGTCGGTGACGTAGTTCACGGGTCCTGGCATGTACGGCAACGACCGTTGCTTGTCGCCTGTCGTGCCGGCTTCGACTGGGAACTCGGTCAGGAGGGCGATCTGGAAGTCGTAAAAGTCCTCGTAATAGCGAGACAGTTCCCACGTCCGACCGTCCTCGAGTTCCGCCTCGATGACGAACCAGTACTTGTCCTCGGCAAAGCAGTACCGAGGTATCCGCGCATTGATGGGTGCAAACAGCTGCGAGTTGGACCTGGCTGCGTACGTGTTTGGTTGCACCGGATTTCCGGCCGGCTGTGACGTATATCGGGGCTGCTGTGCAACCTGTGCAAGCTGGTTAGCCTGGGCTCATTTTCAAAGCATGGACCGATTACGAACCTGAGAGGGAGCGGCAGAGACTGAGTTCGCCCGGGTGGTTGTTTGCTGCTGCTGCTGCTGCTGCTGAATGCTCATCCGTTCCATGCCCTGCTCGAGCGACTGCTTGGGAGCACCGCCGACCTCGAACTTGCCGAGGGTGATACTGGAGTTCTTGTAATCGGCGGCCATCTTCTTCCACTCCTCAACCTTGGGAATTCCAGCGCGTCGGACCGCATCTTGAGGATTGACGACGGGTGTGTTACTAGCCATGTCCCGAATCTCAACAAAGGTCACCGGGATCAGCCCGGGGCCACCAAGACGACCGATGGGCTTTGCGACAAACCACTCGGGGTTCGACTGGGCAATCACAATAATTGCCTCGCCAGCTTTGGCCTCCAGCTCGTCCGGGCGCTCGGCCTGGAAGTCGTACATAACAACTCCATACACCATGGCGCCCGCCCTGCTGTTTGTCTTTGAAGCCCGGTTGCTAGCCGTCGTGCTGGGGTTGGATGTCATTGTCGCGGCAGCGTCGCCGTAGCCAGAATCGTGGTCGGGGCTCTTCGCTGGTGTGGTACGTGGAGCGCTCACAACCTCGGGTTGCGATCCGCTGTCGCGCTCAGTTCGCCCAAGAGCCTGGAAATAGGAGACGGGAACAAGACCGCGAGCGTCTGGGAGGGCAGGATTGCACGCCTCGTACCAATCTTGATCGTTTTCGCGTCCGATGACATGGAAGAAGTCGCCGCGGGAAAAGCTGAGTTCTTGTGGGGTAGCGGCATCGTAGTCGAAGAGTGCTCGAATGACCTGGTCGGCGGCAAAATAGCATGTCAGCGTCTGGGCGGGAATGTAACAAGGCGGTGGGGGCAAAGGGGGCTGTTAGGGGGGTCGGGCACTGCTTTCAATTTCCACCCACCTTTTTTGGCGGCACAATGGCCACGGCAGATTTGGGCGCAATGCTGATATGAGGTTTGTTCTCCTTCTCCCCCTTGATCGATCTTCGTAGAGCCTTTAGAACACCCATCGTCGTTAGCAACTTCTCCGGCAATCGCAGCGGGGTTTTCGAGTCACACCCGGCTCCCGCAGTGGCGAGGAGCAAGGATCCAAGGGAAAAGACGACAAGACCAAGAAAAGGGGTTCTGTCGACAAAGGAGATGTGTAGAGGTATGATAATAAATTATCTCGTGGGCTATCCAACCCGCCAATGCTCCCAGATGCAGCCCGAGAAATGGTTTGGTAGACGTGCGTCGATAGTTGATGCAGAGGCAGAGGCAGAGGCAAACAATGCTGCCTGGTGACAGCAGCGTACTTGAATGACGTACCTTCATTGTATCCGGCAGCACCTCTTCTATTTGATGTAAGAGGGTGTATCCGTTGGATCCCACCAGCGACCGACAGCAATGGTCGACAGCGAGCCGAGGGCCCGATGCGCAAAGAAATAGACGCCTGGGGCAGGGCGGCTTGGGTGTTGGCGAGCTGTGAAGGACTCCCCGGGGATTCCCTGAATCAGTGTAACAAATCGAAATGCGCCGTCGAGGCGAGGGGGGAATCGGATGCGGCGGCGACCGGAAGATTCGCTCTCTTCTCTTCGCTTCTCTCGAACAGGTCTCGGGCGGCAGCGCCTATACTCGTCGACTCCCGGTGGCGATGGCTGCTGGGCTGGACAGATTAGAACTGGTGGAGAAGTTCGACCGCTGGGCGAAAAGCGACAACGGTGGAGATGGTGTTGTTCGAGCGTGGTCGCTGGTTGCTGGTGACGTCCGTCGGAGAACCAACGTCCAGGTCTTGACTGATTCCTGTTTGGCCTGGTGCGCGGGAGCACGGGTCACCCTTTCTTTCTCTTGTCGTCTTTGTTGATAAGATCGGTCCTGGCCAGTCGCGGGGTCGCAGCAGTCGTCTCTTTGTCAACGGCTCGGTCGACGAATGTAATCGTTTTCTCTAGGGGGTAGAAACGGTGAAGAGTCGGGAGTGGGATAGGGTATGAAATCGCAAGCTCGCGCGATAGAGAATGCGGGCAAGTGGTGGGGGAGAAGGTGTAGGCGGCGATCCGGGCACAGATATCTCTTAAAAGAGGGATGGGGGGGGGTGCATGTGGGCAATGGGTGGGCAGTGGGCACGATGAGAGCAGGGGGGACAGAGCGGCAGGGCGGGTGGAAAATGTTGGAAGGTCCAGGCCGCTGATTGACTGGCACACCAGCACCACCCACCCACTGGCACCACACTGGGACCCCGTCGACTGGGCAGTGGGAGTGGTCCGGGAGGGGTGCGGAAGCCCGTGGGCAGGATTGTCCCAAGCTCCGGGTGGGTTATGACTGGACAGCCCGAACATCATGCCGGGGACGCCAATGTCCCTGGTGAGAGCTGGAGGCACTTGGGGCGCTGGAACTGGAGGCCCTCGCAAGAGCTGCGAGTCTGTCTTGGCACACGATCCGGGATCGACGTCCGCTTGCCTGGCAAGGGGCCAGCCCAGTTCACTGTCGACCGTCAAGCCACCGAGAATGCCCGAGGAGTCTTGACGAAGGCAGAACGCATGCCAGCTGGGAGGGAGAGAAGAAGCAATGGGTTCGTTTGGGTACGTTGCAGGCGTTTGGATCCCTTATCTCGGGCCTCAACGACCCGACAAGCACCAACACGAGGGGTTGCGTGTGTCGAGGCAAACAGACCGACTCCCGCCGGGCCAGTCCACGCCTCCAGCTTACAATCCCGTCGTCGTCATTGCGCTGCACTGCTCGAACTACCTGCACTTCAAAACTTCAATCCATGGGATGCAAGATTTGGAGCAGAGAAAGCCGATTTAACCCGCCCATAGCATGTGGCTTCAAGAATCAACCGCACCAGGCCTCTTTTATGCCCCACTCCCCCCGCCTGGCAGTTGATGCAACGCATGGCGTCGAGGTGAAGACGATTGCATCACACTGTAATGTATCGTAGGCGAGAGTAGGGTTCCGGCCTCTCTGCCCTCATCATCATGCGGAATATGGACTGCCTACCTACTTTGTAGGAGCGTCGATATTCGAAGAACTGAGAACAGGAGGGCAGCCTCTGCCGTCTGCCCCTCCATGGGCCCGCCAAGACTGCTATCCCATGGCAGGGTCGATGGCCCGGGATGCAAGCAGTGACTCTTGTCGCTGACATCTTCATCAAGGATCCTCCCTCAATATTTTCCTTCTTCCGTCTGCCCAGCATAAACACCTTCGATGGTATCGATACCGTCGCTTCATGCAGCCCTGCGCTGCCCGAGACTCAACGAGAGCCCACACGGAACAGGCGCATTCCCGAGGCGTCAAGCTGCCCGGGCGGCGCTTGTCCCGTCTTCCAATGGGTTCGAGAAGATGGCGCATGATGCCAACCGTTCCCAATTTTGTCAGCCCGTGAGAGGTATGGCAAGAGGGTAAGTCAATTTCACGACATCATCGCAGCGAGCAGACCTACCCAGCCGTCATAGCCCCTCCCCCCTACGAGCACTTACACAGCACTCTGTAGGGAGCACGACATTCCGCGCGGCTTCCCAGCAAAGTTCCGGCAGTCCAGAGAGAACCAATCACTCGGATAGACGTGCACGACTTGTCGTTCATGGCATTGCATGCCCTTGCCGGACCGCCCTCGCCCCTGCGTCTGCAGCTGCTGCTTGGCTTTAGAGTCCCGGGAACTGTTCTGGTGGTGATGGACCGATGGTGGTGGTATCGCGAGCTTATCGATACGGATACGTCCCCCCCCACTCTCGAGGCTTCGTCTCGCGATGCTCGACACCATCGACACCAGCCTTTGCTATCTTCCATATTGAGTACGGGAGAATGTCTCTGCTCATTTGACACAGAGGCTTGTCACACCCATAATGTGTAGCGAGAGAGGCCCGTTGTTGGCTTGGCCACCATCACCTCTGCAGCAATTCCATGGTGGGAGGGAGTTGTGTGTGCACAACAGCCTCTGTGTCACAGTGCCTCACCACCATCCTGCATAAACTCTGCAACCTACCTGGCCAAGCGGGTACGAAAGCGAACAGCTTCGTCTTTGCCAGTCGAGCGGACCCGGGGGAATGGCATTACGCGCTGAGGAGCCCATGAGCCCATCCACCACCATCCATACCCCTGCCGCGCGCATCTTCTTGGCTGACGATTCGTAGGCCACGACGGCTTCGGCCACCTATCCTCCCCCCCCTCATCGCAACCCTTTTACACCCGATCCGTGCTGGCAAACTCAGCTATCTTCATCCCTTCTCTCGTCCCGCCTTGTAACCTACAGTACGGAGTATCGCCCGAGCCCAGACCGTGCCTTACCACGGCACTTGGGACGCTAGGGCTGCAACGCTGCCAGGCCGTCGAACGGCTCTGGGCACGCACGGCAAGGATCCAGCTTCAAGTCTATTCTCGTCAACTACTACCGCCAAGATATCCATCTCACCTTGGACATCACGACCGGCTTCATCCCGTACTACTGCTATTTTCACAGAGACACCTCGACCATCGATGTTTCAAGGGCCCTGATCCCCCCTTTCCGTCTCCCAGCCGGAGGCATGACGTTCCTGGTCACACTTTAATTAGGTTCAGCCATTGGGCAAAAGACGGCACGCACCGCCGACCTCCCAAGTGGTACACCAGCGACTCAGCACCATACCGACCCGGAAATTTCCCAAAAGTCCCCTCGCCGCCGTCACACCCACGGGCTCGGCCACCGGATTCCACGTCAGGGGCGGGCGGCCGTGGGAAGCCCAGCCTTCCAGAAGCCCTCTCCCGAAACCGCATCCCAAACATCAACCCAATCGAACACCACGGATCGCCACGACCCTTCTTCTTTTCTTCTCTTTTTGCTTTTGGAATATTCCAAATCCCCCCCTCTTCATGCTCTCTTCGCCGACCGGATCCAGCCCGTCCCGAGGAATCACCCGGCCGCCCCCAAGGTGAAACCTGCCCCAAGATTCTCAGCGTCTGAAACGCCCTCTCTCTTCACCACCCACACCTTTCTCTTCCCTTCCATCATCATGTCCAAGTCCCTGCCGTCCGGCCGCACCGACCCTTGGCCGCCCTCCTACCCGGTATCCAACCAACCACCCCCCCCCGGGGGAAACTCCCCCGCAAGTACGTGCCCTGCCCATGCATGCCCCGGCCCTGGACACATGGCAGATGCAAAATGGAGGCCGCCCGCTCGCTGCGGATCCTCGTCATCGCCGGCGTCGATCCGGGTAAACAACAGAGGCACCGACCATCTAGGTTTCCAGTCAGTGAGTAGGTCGGTATGCTCCGTAGCTGCTGGGCTACCCTGGGTTGAGAGTATCAAACCCTCGGGACATGAGATGTGGTGATGACTTGGGAACTATTATCCGCGCAATGCCAATGTTCTGTTCAACACTCTTCGTTCCCCTTCACCGGGGTTGGCATAAACAAGATCAGCTCACCCAGCAATTAACAACGTTGTTTACCCAGGGTCCTCGTAAGTTTACACGTCATATGCTATTAAAAAGGCAAACATCCTTTTGGACGGGAGAATCATCCTCGTCTGGGTTGTCCATGGCTTAAGTTCTTCCCTCTCGACAAAACACCACAGGGACCTCCATAAATGCAACAATAGACAGCCAGCAGTGTCAGGTGGAATGTCGACTCGAATTTTGGAGGCCGAACAGCAAAAAACACTACTTACAGCACCGCATCCGCGGCACCGTCTGAACGCCGACCATTTGCCCCCCCAACTCCCGAAACGCCGTTGACCCAGAGCCCGTGATGCCAAACGCCCCCAGAAACCACCTGCTAGAGCCTTTCCTCAGATGGTAACCTGTTGGGGGACGTGCTAGTCCCCTCGCGGTTCCATGGGTATATCTCCGAAATCCAAATAGCCAACTACTATATAGGTGCGTCTCAGATGCCGCCGTCGTCGACCCCATGATCCCGCGTGCCTCTTTCCCATATTCCCTCCGTCGACGCCGAGCCCTCTGGTGGGTACTAAACCCAAGAAGTCGTTCAAGGCGTGACCCCGAATTGTTCGTCTGTTTGACGTTGTCACATGAAAAAGGTGCCCGCGGCATGAAATGGGGGCGGCTCCGTGGAGCTGGCCCGCGCCAAAAGCCCTCGTCGAAATCGAAAAAAGGTGGTTCCGAGCCGCTCAAAGAGCTGGCTGCAAGGAACATGCTGTGTGGAATGGTAAGTTGGTAAAATCGAGGTCAAGAACGAGAAAAGGCCTCTGAAGTCGCAGACACGATGGTCATGTGACGGGGTGTGATGTCCAGAGCTGCGGCAAGCACCCGGCCCTGCAAACAGGGCCGGTCTGACTCGAAATATCGTGGAGAGCGGGTATGGAGAAAGCAAAAGGCGGGGGGTGAAGGGCGAACAGTCTCCAATGGGACATACGAGGAGACTGTCGAAAAGGATCGTCGCCGAGGTTGGTGAATTGAGAGACGACACAAGGATGAGGGAGGGGCCTTCAGATTTGGCCCTTGATATCAACTCGACCAAATGCGCTGGCACGAGCGGGCTCGAGGGTGTTGGAGGCCTTGCCGGTCAGGAAAACGACGGGACCATTGCGGTCGTCGAGAAGTTCCTGGCCGCCGTGATCCAGGATGAATTGAGCAGCCTCGGTGTCAGACTCGAAACCCAGTTCATCAGTAATGAAGCGAAGAGGCACATCGGGCTTGTATCTGTGGAATGGTTAGCTGCAGGCCCACGATGCAAGAGGGGTTGAACGTACGCCTTGGAAATATTGCACAGAGCAGCGAGGCGTTCGCGGGCCACAAACATGTCCATGAGATAGGCTCCCATGTTGGGCGTGTCGTTGTAGAGCTGGAAGAAGCGGTGGTAGTTGCCCAAGGCGAGGGCCGAGCGAACATCCAGCGCATGCTTGATCGCTCTCTCACTCTTTTCTGCTGTGGTTAGATCCGCAAGGACGTCATTCAACGCCGTGCGGTTTGCGGTGTGGATGAAATACAAAATACGATAGGCCTTGAACTCGAGGGGCTTTCCTTTGATGCCCAGCTGATAGAGGGCCTTCAGCTGTGTCTGGCACTGGTTATACTCACCAAGGTCCCCCTTCTCCAAGGCAATCCGGGCATGGATTTCGTAGACTTCCACGGTGAACTCATTCCTAATACGTTGCACGGTAAGGTCCTGGCGCATCGACTTGAACTGGTCGCAGATGAAGTTGTAGTTCTGCTCCTTCCTCCACTTGCGCTTGAGCAGCTCCAGTGTCTTGTGCAGAACAGGCTCGGGCCGAACCACAGACGGGTTCGGTGCGGCCGTCAGGCGCAGGTAGCGCTTCAGAAGCTCCTGGCAGGTGCCGACAACAGGTCCGTTGCTGGGAGGCGGGCTTGGGTCGCGGTACGCCGACTGATAGCCGCCGTCAAAGCGCTTCTGACGCTTCTCCAGTTTCAGCTGATGCTTGGTCAAGCCCTTCGGCGTGGTCTCGCTGCCTCCGAGACGCTTGTCTGCTGGGCTGGTGACCCGGTCCTCGAGACGGGTTTGGTTCGCTCTCCAAGGCGGCGTGGCTACTCCGTTGAGACCCATCTCGGACATGTCTGAAGACTTTCTCTTTCTCGAAGTTGCTGCTTGCGGGGGAAAAGACTGAGGACCCATGGACGCAATCGCGGGTACTAGGGCGGCAGGTGACTGAGCCTGCTGGAGGAATTGGACGCGGGATGCCTTGATCATATGCTGTGGCAGGGGCATCGTTTCCCAGTCGATAGTGTACATGGAGCCGTTGGCGGCGGCAACCGAAATGGTGTCCTTGAGCTTGACCTCCATCTCCTGCCGAGTGACAGACTCGTCCATGTTGTGTTGGAGGAAAGCACGCTGAACGTAGGCCCGGACGGACTCGGGCCACTCAATCCTGGCCTGTGTTGTCGAGGCAGAGGGGGTCGGGGATGCGGAAGAAATTGTGTGATTAGTCTGGGGTGAGAGGGAGGAAGCTGTGTAGGTAGATGCGGGATACACAGGCTGGGGTGCGGGATATTGTTGGCTAAAGCCCTGGCGGACTTGCACTGGGGTGAATGCGGGAGCTATCAGAGGACAAGTTAGCAGGTGGTATCTTCAAGCGCTGCAAGAGTCAGGAGACGCACCTTGGTACGTAGGTTGGTATGCAACCGCCGTCTGCGTGCCCGGCGCAGGCGGGACGGAAGGCCATGATGGGGCCATGTTGTTGGCGAACATTCGAATTGCGTCGTGTCGCTGTCCGATTGCTGACGTGGCGGGTCCACGGAAAAAAGAATTGCTAAGTGTTAGAAAGATCAAAAGAGGGCAGAATCCAGTGTCGAATATTTTCCGATGGACTCAGAAAAGCCAGATGGTGATGGACGTTGGGCGACGTGTTTGGCGGGACAGCGATGATTCCGACGAGATGGCGGTGGCGGGAAGTTGGTGAAAGGGAAACCCGCAGGTTGGGAGAGGACAGGACGGTGGGCGAAACAAGGGTGGGGAAGGGCGGTGCCCAAGCCCCTGTACCGTAGCTCACAGGGTCCCCGGCCTCACACGGTCCCCGGTCCCCCTTTCCGCCCCCCTTTCCGCCTCATTTTCAGCCACGGTCAAATGACCATCCAAATGCGTAACCCCAGTAAAAATCCTTACCACACCGACTTTCCTTTACTTTCTGGCTTCAATTTTCCAACCTTATCTATCTCCATCTTCCTCTCTATTATTACGAGTTTTTCTGGTATTAAAATCTATCGCGAAAAGCCTCTAAAACGCTATCTGAAACTAAGGTGTTATATAGTTAATTATACGCCTACATCTTATATACCTATACTACCTTTACTATCTCTAGACGCGCTAGATACGTACGGTACGGCCTAAATACTACCGTTTTACCCTTTTAGGCCCCCCTTTTGCGTTTATACCCCCTATAGAGTACTATAGATACAGCCAGATAGCTATACTTATATAATAATAGGTATAAATAACCGCCCTAGCTAACCGATACGCTCCGAATTATCCGACCGACCGTCCCCCGCGCTATACTATACTTCTAGCTGCTATAGTATATATTAAACTATCCCTACTACCCCCGCCTTTAGCCGTTAAATTTAAACGAATACGGAGGTAGCGCCGTACGAAGGCCGAGAGGGCGTAATTACGTAACCTTTACGCCGAGAAAGAGACGCGCCTTACCGAGGTAATTAAGGTAGTCGAGGGAGGGTATTCTAGTATTCGGTAAGCCGCTTAGCTCTTCGGTCTAGCTAAGTCTACCCTCTAAGACCGCCTAAGTAGTATAAAGCCTACCTACAAGGCCAGGGCTTACTTATAGTACTTCTCCCCCTTAGAAGAGTCTACCCTAATCGATACTATCTATTAACTTAATACCTAGGGGTAGCCTATAACTATCGAGTCGACTAGATAGCTTACTAAAGAGATACTACTTACTAAGGGGGACTAGAAGCCTTTAGGGTATAATTAGTATCTTAACTTCCTCGAGAGGTACCCCGAACTACATATACGGCGTACTCGTACTTTAGAATAGTCTCGCTAAGACGCCTAGATTAACCTCTAAGCCCTTCGGGGCTAGTTTAACCTCGTTGCTACTACCCGCCTTAAGTATAGTATCTAACTAGAAGACGAATATAATATAGACGAAAAGGGTATACTTAAAGGTATCGGCGCCGCCGTTAAGGTCCTTGTATCGAGGCGGAATAAGGAGGTAATAATAGTCTACCCCGGTAATAGGGAAAATATCTTTATTATCGAGTATATTTCGGCTATCGGCTACTCCCCCCCCCTTTTCGTTATCTTCTAGGGTAAAACCCTTTAATACTCGTAAACCTCGCCGGAAATCGACCCCGAGATATACCTCCGTATATTACTAAATAGCTAGACCGACTAGGAGATCGCTTTAGAGTAGTTGTAGTACTTTAAGGCTTATACTCGTAAGAGGACCGTCGGCGAGTATCGGCTAATAATACTAGACGGTTACTCTAGCTATATCTTTATAGAATTCGTTTAATTCTATTATAACTATAAAATCGTACCCCTTTACCTCCCCTTTTATACTACCTATTTACTTTAGCTCCTAGACTTAGTCTGCTTTACTATTCTCTAATAATAGTATAAAATAAAGGTTACTAACTACTTACTCTTCGGCGCCGTAAGGGTTAATAACCTTTAGTTTCTCTAAACCTATTAGAGGGTTCGATCTTATATCCCTAGAACTAGTATATCTACGTAGAGGGCGGTAGGGCTTTAGCCTTTCGACCTTGAAAAGGTTTTAGATACTGTAAGGCCGGCGGTCCGACCTAGTCGTCTAGAGGTATAGGGATTACAAACCCCTAAGCCGACCCCTAAGCCGACCTCCGAGCCCCCCTCTTCTACGGATTAACTACCTGCCCTCGAGGAGTTTACCCTTAGTAAGATAACTGGTCTGGAGTATAGGTCTTTCTCCGACGTAAGTACTACCTCCGGCTCCGCCCCGTCTTCGTCCGGCTCCGACTCGGAGGCGTTAACTCTTTCGGGGTTTAGCTTTAACGGGGAGGCTTCCGAAAGCGCTAAGGCCGAGGCCGAGGCCGAGGTATATACTACTTAGTATATTCTAGCCCTCCGGATTAACTAGTTAACGACGGACCTCCTTACTAGGGAAGATACTCCCCGCCGCCGGCGTTATAAAATTAACCTCCTTTCGTCGACTTACCTTATATAACTGGCTTCCAATATTACGCTTTCCTTTATTAATAAAGCCTTAGTAGAAAAGTTAGCTACTACTAGGAGGAAGAAGGCTATCCGGCGTAACTATAGCTAAGCGAGGGAGCTTACTATTACTATATATAAGGAACTTAAAACCGAGAGGGAGGCTATCGCGGAGGAGGCTAGATAGGTAAAAAGGGGGAAGTAGTTAATCCGAGATATAGCTAGGTAGTAGAAGGAGATAGCTAATACTATATTTTACTTCGAGATAAAGCTTTATAAGTAAGCTATAACGTCGAAGACCCTACGCGCGCCGAGGGGGAAGAAGTCGGCCCTTATACCCCGGACTCCGATAGCGACGACGCCGGCGCCGAGGCGCCCCGGCCTCTTCCAAGAGGCGGAGGAGGAGCCCCGGCCTTTACTTAAGATCCCGTACGGTACTAGAACCTGGGTACGGAAGGTTATAGCGGTAGAGATAGCGATAGAGTTTAGTCTCTTTAACTAATATTTAAATAGCCTTACTTTTCCTTTATTTATTTAGTCTCCCTCTTTTCTACCCCTAAGTCCTATCCCCTTTCCTTTCCTTATATTTTAATACTATTACTACTAGTAATAATAGTACTAGATTACTTACCCCTAGCTTTACTTTATACCTAAGTTAAGGCCTCTCCTTCTTACTAGGTCCTATATATACTTAAACGGCTATTAAGACCTTACTATCGTTTACCTAGATCTAATACTATATATATAACGGCCTTCCTATCTTTAATAGCTTATTTAACGACTCTACGGCTATACTTACGAACCTAGCTAAAATAAGTACTATTACGAGTAAGTAATAGTCTAAGGGGAATCCCTAGCGAAGAGGGGAGGCGGGGGGTAATACGGTATTTTTCAAAGGGGGCAAAGTACTCCGAATCGGCGAAGTTAGCCGTAACAACTACGTCTGTATAAGCCAAAACACCAAAACCAACTATCACGAGATACTGGCCCACTTACAGACGACGTTAATCTCGCCGAGGAACTACTTAGGCATGGTGGTGGTGGTGGTGATGTTCAGAAATGCGCAACAGGTGTAGTTTTTGGTACGGGGGCCATTTTGTGGTATTCAGGGGCTGGACTTCGCTTAATTAATTTGCCAAGCCCCAGGCGGCCGTGGACCGTGTGAGGCCGGGGACCCTGTGAGACACGGTAGTCTGATGTTGGCCTGCCGCACCGTATATAAGGATACAGCTGTGCCTTGAAAGCGGGTCATGCCGGATACAAGCAATGCTGGGTGAATTCCATAATCGCTTATCGTGGTCACCAACCCTCGGCACGACGTCAACACCAAGGCACACCACCACCCCCCATGGTCGGAATGCGATAGCGCGGCATCTCTTTTTCACTCGCAGGAAGCTGGGTCAGCTTTCCCGACTATGACGAATGTTTCTAAAGCAGATCGATCTCACAACTGCCCTGCGGCCATCATACCTCCCCGACGAGGACCTCCTCTTCGTCCAAGACAATGTGGGGTTGTATGAGGGGTGAGTTTGGCTCATGGATGGTCGACGAATGCCTTGGACTCTACTGATTCGATTCTCTTTGGCTCCCCCCTCCAGCAAGTACAAGCTGCCAGACCAGCAGAATGGCCAGGTCTACCTGACTTCGCACCGCGTGTGCTACGTGGACAAGGCCGAACCCCGAAAGTACTCGGTGGCCTTGGATCTCAAAGACGTCGAACGTTGTGAATTCTATGTACGTGTTCCGGCAGGGATGACTCGAACGGCGGCCCCGCGGAGACTCGAGCGTTTCACCCTTTGTTCCCTCAACCGGCAGCCACTGATTTCTTTTTTCGTAGGCGGGGTTTCTCAAGTCGTCGGCCAAGGTAACCCTCATCCCCAAGGCAATCAAGCGGTCGTCTCTCGGGCCTCGGTCGCCAGGCTTTGCCCCGGGAAATGGTACTTCATCGCCAGGGCGGCGGAACGACAGTCCTATACGGCCCCCTCCAGTCGACCCACCGCCTGCGAGCGCTACAACCTGGGTGTGTACGATTTGCAGCTTCTCGAACCCGGTGCCGTCCAACTTTGATCCCTCTACGGCAAACGCCCACACGCCACTCCCACCATGCCTGTCGTGCGGAATCAAGCCCACCCTCACCCATGTTCTCAAGGCCGCCATATCCACAGCGGCAGGGCGACAGCCAGGTGGGCCTGTACTTCAGACGCCTCTCCCAGTCCGACCAAGGCCTCTGTCGGACCTGGGCAGCACCCAAATCAGCGAAGGTTCCGGATCAACCGCACCTGGAACTTCACGCCCGAGCTCGGCGCTCAGGACATCAGACCCCGATGCCTCCTTCCAGTGCCCGCGATGCACGTTTCTCAACCACCCTTCTCTCCTCTCCTGCGAGATCTGCGGGGCCCCCTTGATCTCACATGATATCCCCAACATAAACCAGCAGATCCGCAGCGAGACCGACTCCCCGGGCCCCTTCCTCAGCAAGCCCCTGAGCGCTGTACCTCCCGGCCTTGACGGTCCTACCAGCAGCCAACCCGAAAGCGTCAAGGTCTCGTTCCGCGGCGGCGGCGAAAAGATCTTTTACGAGCGCCTCAAGAGCTCCATGACGCAGCGCAAGTGGCTCCTCCAAGGCGCGCCACCGATCCCCAAATCCTCCCGCTCCGGCGGCGACGGCCTCCCCAATGGCACGGGCTCCCACTCAGGCTCCGGCGGGCCGCCCGAGCGCGTCAAGATCGCCGGCATCGCCGGGCTCGAGCACCGCGGCCAGGCCATGCGCAAGAACAACGAGCTGGTCATCGGCAACGCGTTCGAGGACCTCGAGGCGCTCATGGCCTCGGCCAAGGACATTGTCGCGCTCGCCGAGAAGTTTGCGCGGCAGAGCGCCGTCGCCGGCGGCGACGACAACGCCTTCCTCGCCGAGTCGGTCAGCCAGCTCGGCCTCATCACGACAAAGGACATTGTCGGCACCAGCGGCAGCAGCAGCAGCAACTCGCTCTACCTGTCGGAGCTGGCGCGCAACCTGGCCGAGTTCCTGACGGACGACGGCCGCGGCGTCCTGCGCCGCGCCGGCGGCATCATGTCGCTCGTCGACCTGTGGGCTGTCTTCAACCGCGCCCGCGGCGGCGTCGAGCTCGTCAGCCCGGCCGACTTTGAAAAGGCCGCCGTGCTGTGGGAGAAGCTGGGGCTGCCGGTGCGGCTGCGCACGTTCAAGTCGGGCGTCAAGGTGGTGCAGGCCCGCGACAGGACCGACGAGACGACGGTCCGCGCGCTGCTGGCGTGGATGAAGGACCTGCACGAGTTCCCGCCGGAGCGCGAGGTCGAGTGGGACTGGCGGGAGTGGGGGCGGGGCGTGACGGCGAGGGACGCGGCCGAGAGGTTTGGCTGGAGCATCGGTGTGGCCGAGGAGGAGCTGGAGATGGCCGAGGAGAGGGGGGCCCTGTGCCGGGAGGAGGGCATCGAGGGGTTGAGGTTCTGGGAGAATTTCATTGATACGGGAGAGGGCAAGACGATGCCAAACCCGGCCCAGGAGGCAAGCGATCATCTCATGAAGGCGATGGAGGACATGGGCATGATTTAAAGATTGGAATGCATGGGGGCGGTGGGTGGCATCTCAAGGTGGCATGGTCTGTTGATCTGTTGATTGCTTCGGTCGTTAAGGTGTTTATCTGGGTTTGATGAACCGAGACTCGAGTTAATTTTGAACACAGCATTGGTGGTACAAGTCCGCACAGCACCCCTGACATTAGCCACCGTCTATCGTCTATGTACCATTCCGGTAGCCTCTATCTGGTAGGGGAGAGTGTCTGCTATACGGCCAAGTCCAGCCAACTCCTGGTATCAATGTCCCTTGCCAGTGTCTTTCCAAAGAATCGAAACTCAATCTCCTCGAACAAAAGTGCAACAAGTACAAGTACCCCAAACGCCGTCACCATTTTCCATGCGCGCAACGCCTGACATCACACATAAAGACATAGCACCACCAAGCCCGTCACTCCAGCCTCTCCATCAGCGCCCTCCTCATCTTAAAGTTCACCACCCCACCCACCCCAAACGCCGGCACGATCCGACACACCCTCGCCGCCGTACTAACCCCCCAATTCCGCCTCACCGCCTCCCACCTCCCCCTCCACCCGCCCCCCGCCGTCCCAGGCCGGTTATAAATATCCAACCCCAGCAAGTGCACCGGCGTACTCACCAGCTGCACCGCGGCCGGCGCCGCAAACTGCGCCAGCGTCTGCCCCTCCACCCACCGCTGCCCCTCCTCGCCCAGCCTCCTCGCCAGCACCGGCCCCAGCAGCGGCGGCACGTTGAACGACGCAAAGATGGTCAGGCAGTCGCGCGCGGCGAAGAGGGCGTACGTCGGCAGGGCCACGGCGCGCGCGACGCCGCCGCCCGCGGGCCCAAACAGCCGCGCAAAGACTTGGTCCTTGTAGATGCACAGGCCGATGTTGGCGGTGGACGAGGCGGCGAACTTGGTCGGGCCCGAGGTGACGTGCGAGGCGGGCAGGTGTTGGGCGGTCGAGGTGGCGGTGTCGAGGGCGTTGGCGGTCGCGTAGGTGCCGCCGTAGAGGAGGAAGATGAGGGCGAAGGGGCGGGAGAGGAGGAGGGTTTGCGGGGAGCGGAGGAGGGAGGTGAGGGAGGTGCGGAGGGAGGTGAGGAGGGGTTGGCGGCCGGAGGCGTTTTCCATTATTGAGCTGAGGAGGGGGAGGGGGGTTAGTTGGGTGTTGAGGGGTGTTGAGGGGTGGGGGGAACGTACCGGTCAATGATGGAGATGATGGGGGTGATGAGGATGGCGGCTGAGGCGGCGCTGACGGCGTCGGCGGCGAGGCGAAGGCCGAGGTTCTTGGTGTTCCATTTTTGTTCTTGTTTTGGTTGCTGCTGCTCCTTGTCGACGGAGCCGACGGCGGGCATGGCGACGGCTGTGGTTGTCCCCGGGCCCGGGGCGGATATCGGAGTCGGTGGGGTCGTCTCGAATCGGCGGGTTATTGCGGATGCGGCGACGGCGGCGGCAGCAGCCTTGGGGGCTTCGAGTCCGCTTTCGTTCATGATTGCGGTCGAGAGAGACACGGGCGGTAAAGTGGGAGAAGCTGCGAGATCCAAAATCCAGTTCGGAACCGCGAAGAGAATTCTCACGGCTTTAAGACGAGAAAAATGACATCCGAGGAAAAGAGCGCCAAGCGAAAATCCAGGCCTCGGGTGAAGGGGGGATCTTGTACCGAGGGGCTGTTAGGTAAGGGGAGCTCGTCTTGGCGAGGTTGTGGTTGTTGGGGCTACGAGCCACTCTGCGTCATTGCAAATGCTCCATTTCAAGCTGTTGCCGGCCTCGACCTGGAAAGAATCGTCTTGAAGATTTGGTTGATGTTGATGGGAAGACAGGCGGGAGCTCCCGAGGCTTGGGGGGCTCGGGGAGCTCTTGAACCAAGCCCCGACTGCCCCGATTGCACGCAATCAATCTGGGCGCTGCGACAGTGCGACCTCGCCATCCCCTTCCCGTCCGGGCGGGCCGAAGTCGGAGATAGGATGAACCCCAACCACCGCGACCAGCTTTATCCAAAGACCGAGAGATAAATGCAAAAATGCAGTGAGTATTGGGCATGCGAGGAACTTTCGAAAAGGAACAAATCGAACCACCTCGAGTCAGTTCAAGCTCTCTCACCTTTTGTGTTCGGCCTGCAGGGTTGGGGTTGCATCTCGGAGGTCATATCCAAGCGAGACACGGATACTTCGTGATAATCAGTCTTTAAAAATTATGTAAACTCCAGATGCAATGACCATGACAAAAAGGATTGTAAACGAATCGAACCCCCAAACGCCCTTACAATGCTGGCCCCAATGCTGATGCTGCCGTCCGGTGCTGTGGTATGCCAATCTACCGACATATGCAATGCTTCAAACCCCCCCAAAAAACTCCTCGCTCCGAATGTAGAACGAACCAAATACCCTTCCTGTCCTGCTCAATACCCCTCTGGTCTCCACTGAAATTTACTTCTTGAGGAAGTAGTCGTCGCGCTTAGCATTGCGCTTGATGTTGCACTTCTTGAGGCACGCATCGATGCCCTGGGCTACATTGTCGGGGATGTGGTCGCGGAAGCTCTCGAGGTCCATGCCGTTCAGAGTCGCGACACCGCCGAGGGTGGCCGACACGACGGCGGGGTTCAGGTCGAAGAAGGCCTGGGCGATCTGAGAGACACCGGGGTCGGGGTTGTTGAATCCGGCGACGAAGACCGACTCGGTGCAGTCGGGGTTGAACTCTTGGTGGACGGCTCCCTGGGGGAAGACGGTCATCTGGTAGAGGGAGAGCGTGTTGGCGATGGGCGCCAGGTTGTTCTCAATAATAAAGTTGGTGACGAGGCGACCCTTGACCACAATGTTGAACTCGGTAGCGCGGGGATGCACGTGGGCCGTGTTCATGCCGCAGGGGCCGAGAAACCCGAGAGTCATGGCCCCACCATTGCCGATGAGCGCCGGGAAGGTCCGGGCGTTGGCGGCGATGGTGAAGCCTCCGAGACCGTCCGACTCGCCGCCCGGGATAGTGCGGTTGTTAAAGTCAAAGACATAGTCGCCGGGCCGGTTGAGGAGCCTGACACGCTCGGCTTGCGTGGGGGCCAAGAGGAGGCTGCTGATGAGAGACTGGTCGGCAGCGCGAGTGTTGACGGGGACCACCTTGGGCAGGAAGTCCTCGGCAACCAGGGCCTGGGCGTTGGGGGCAGCCGGGGCGGCCACCGCGGCGGCGGCGAAGAGAAGGGTCGAGGCGACTGCGGAACGCATTTTGAAGATCGGAGTGATTAAGTGTCGGAAGACGGAACCGAAAGATGTAGGAAATATTAGATGGATGCCGGAGAGGGTGTGGTGGTGAGTGCGGATGATGAAGGGATCGGAACCACGATAGGACGCGGCACCCGGCCGCCTTTATACAGCCATGAAGCTGACCGCCATGCTGCGATCAACTGCATATCTCCTGGGGAGACATGCTGCGGCTGGTTGACGAGCAAGGGCTGCGCAGCAGGATGGTCGACGGCGAGGGTGGTCAGCAGCGAGCTCTCTGTGGTCATTTCGGACCGGGTGCGGGCAGCTTCAGCACTGGTCGGAGCTTGGCACTAAGCATCCAGGCTGCACCCAACGAGCTGCAGGCCGAGGGCTGTGTCTATCCGTAGGGCTGCTCCTCGCCTGCTGGGAAGGGTGATGAGCACGCCAACGCAGTGCCGGATGCTGACCACTGGGAAATTGGGGCTGGGCATGGATCCGTGGCTCCGAGTATGACGGAACAACAAGTCCAAAAGAGGAGCTTGGGTATTGTAGAGTCTCCCTGAGGATATTTGGTATGTTGCCTTCACCTGGGTTGGCTTGTCAAGCTTCAAGCTTCACCAAAGCCCGGATAGTTCATTCCAGGCCGAAGCCATGATGGTATCCTCTTCACGGGCCTCGAATAGAGAGAGATGAGAAGCGAAAGCTTTGGTGTGTCTGGTTTCAATTTTGGGAAGCGGGGGAGGCTTGCAAAGTTCGAATTTGGAGCTGAGGGTTGTTTACCCGCAGGCGCCACCCCAAAATTCTCCTGCCTTTCTTTTGGAATCAACCGCGCCTCCCGGGCGGCGGACGAGGCGGAGCTGTGGATGGCGGCAATTGTGGGACCATCGTGTGAGAGAAGCCGCGTCGGATTCGTCCATCAAGCGCACCCACCCACCTTGGCCAAGCGCCTCTCCCTCTTCGGAAATCCGTGTCCCCACCGATGTCAACTTGCACCTCCATCTCTGAACACCGAGCTCTGTGGAAGACACGAACTCATCTTTCTTGAGCATCGATTACCTCGCCCTCACCCCCCTCTTATCGCATTTGCGTCATGCTGGCATTCTCTTTTCCTTGTCAAACGGCGGCCCGTCAAAATCTCACCCGCTCCGGAACGCAGGCGGAGATGACATTTTTGCAAAAGGGATGCTCATTTGAAGATTCTCCAGAGACTCGGTAAGAATGGTTTTGCCTGATTCTTGGATCCATGTCAGCACACAGCAGCCAACTCGGAAGGAGGACGAACCAGAGCGTGCCTCCAACGCCTCCAACACCGAGTGCGAGAGGCTTCCGAAGGATTGGGAGCCCAACCCATCATGGAAACACTCGGCCAATGAGAGACACGACGCCTCAAACTGAAATAGAAACACTGTAACCTCCAGCAAGTCCCGCGGCCCAACTCACTGGTTCCGACTCCCGAGTCTCGGCTCTTTTCACTTCTTCGCGGCTGTGCATTGTTTTCCAGAACATTGCGACAATTCAACTTTTTCCTTTTCGCGTGTGCCTTCGTACTTGATCAGGTCATCATATTATCCTCCGTCAACAGCTCATCAGTCAGCTACCACTTAGGTATCCTCAATGCTCATGTGCTCGTAAGACAGCGCGATCTTGGCATTTTTCTTACTGCTTGTCCCGGTGTTCCGGCACACGCATTCGACATGACAGCAGACAGTCAGCTCCCGGATGCCCGCCATGAATCTTCACGTCGAGATATTTCATTCACGCGAGTGCTTTACGGCCTGTCTGGACAAACCTCTCGCGCAAGGTCCCCACAGCTTCGCCAGACCACCAACCCATCCCTCCATGGATGCAATGGAACCAACCGCAGAAAATGCTAAAGACCAACTGCTTGAAGCTCATGGAAGTTCCAACAAGGTTACCAGCTGAGCTCACCTACTGCAGGCTTCGTTGTCATTGCTCATCCCCGGCATTAGTCTGTCTGCCTTTTCGTCCAACGGAATATCCCGATTGGCAACCCTCCGAACTCCCAACTCACGCAGCACTAGGATTCAATACAGCGGCCGACCCCGGTCATACTCGTGGGCCTTCGACACGCCTTGTACATGACGACCGAGCAGAGTCGAAGCACTTCATCCCATTGGCCCTTGAGACGCGACTCTCACACCCTAGTCCCACGGTTCAATCCCGCTCCCAAAATGGTCGTCAGCGACGCCAGTGACAAGCCTTCATGACCTTTTACGCGGGAGGCAACACTATTGACGGGCTTGCTGCTGCTGCGTCGTCACGAAAACGCCACGCTGAGCAAATCCGGCCGGAGGTCGCGTCCAAGTGCGGCGCGCCTGTCCTCCGCTTGACCCCGGAGAAAGAATCGACTCTGTACTTGGGGTCTGGCGCCACGTATGTCTCCGGACCAAGCCGGCGATATCTTATCTGGTTGGGACCCCGAGTCCGCCGGTGGCAACGGGTGCGCAAGTCAGCATGGAATACAAAATCCCTCGCGGCCGCCGCCGAACTGGCGCGGACATGGATATGAGTATTTGTCAAGCTCTCTTTGCCCCTTTCGGTTCATTCTGACCGTCTAGTTTTGACGGGACTGGAGAGGTAAGACCTGGATGAACTGGAAACCATGACCAGACGACATAGGTACATTCATGATTCCATATATATCTCGTTTTGCTTGTGGTTTGTATCCCGCCTGACCTACTCCAGTGCGCAGGTTCCAACTTGAGCCATGGGCATGTTGTGCCGCCACGTGAGTAAGTTAAGGGGCTGTGAACGTCGTTAATCAGTCCATGTCCCTGACTCCCGAGTCCCTGCTGCCCCATGTACGGTCCACCAAAAACAACAGAGCAGATGCTGGGCGGGAGGTTTCTGTCGGTAGCTTTCGCCAGCAACACCGGGGACGGGTTGACTGCTTCGGATTTGTGTGTGACTGGTGAAAAGACGCTTGGCAGCACTGTGAGGGCAACGGCAGACTGGGCATCGTTGAACTTTGGGAGCTTGTTCTTCAAGACCCCAGCGGGGAACCATCTTGCTGCTGTTTGAAACCTTCCGTGTACACAAGCAAGTGGGAGACCATAATCGATTGCTTCTGCAGTCGGGTCTGAGGCTCCATGAGCTGACTGAAGAGTAGAATGCATCCTGGGTTGCCTGACTGGAGTGCAGGTTGTCAATACATCAACAAACATACAGGGTCACCTAGATGGTGTATCTGCATTCGACCGGCTTCCCTTCGCTTTTCTCGGCCCAGCACTGTGACTTTGAAAGAAAACGGGACGAGTTCTCTGCATCGCCAAGTGACTGCCAGACCTGAGGTGGTTGGGACGGACCACGCCGTGTAAAGCCGATAGTCCCTGATCAAAACAATCCAAAAAGGGGGCCAAACACGGGGCAGGTGGGAATCAGAAGTTCCCCAGCGCCGAGTAAACCGAGCCCCTGGAGCTGAAATTGTTTGAGACAAGGCGATATCGTGTCAATTCCCAGTAACCGCCCGTGGTATATGTACACAGGACAACCAAGCCCCGTCGCGCATCGCATCGTCACCGGCCCATATTGTCCCCAATCTAGTGCTTGCTCTCCGCCTTCTTGTCGCCGTCTGCGCTGTCCAGGAACTTCCTGCTCGAGTGTTAGAGATCGCAGAGCCCAGGTGCCACGGACGCTCGGGAGGGTGGGTTCAGGGGGGCCGCACTTGATGAAGTCGGCCTCGTCGGGGGTCGATGCGTTGATCGGGGGGGTGGCGCCGGGCTGGGGCTTCTTGCTGCCACCGATCATGGCGTACGAGGTGCCGAAGAGTGTCCCGAGGGTGAGCATGGCGAGCTAGGGGGAGAAAGTCAGCACATGCGGCTCAATGGCTCCGGGTTCTCGCTCCGCGTCGAGGTTCTCGATTCGATCGGGATCGTGCGAAGAGCCATTGGGAGGGCGCGACTGACGTAGTGGGAGCCGACTTTGCGGCCGAGAATGGAGTATGTCTGCATCTTGGCGGTCGGAGGGAGACTGGGCTCGAGTTCGGCGGGCTGGCAGTCCTGTCGTGGGGCAATTGGAGGGAATGTGGTGTTTAGACGTCGACGAGGGTTGAAAACGACGCAAATCTGGAAGCACGGTCCCCAGCGCGGAGCTGCAGCTGTTGGCCTGCCGAAGTTTTGCCTGACACCCTCTGCTGCTGCCAAGACGGATGCATCAATCGGGGTTGGCTTGAAGGATCAGCAAGGTAACGGGGCCCTTGCACAGCCGACTCAAGCCGCTGTGCTGTTATCGGGGCACATCGGGTGTTACGGGCGGCCTACGTCACCGATATCAACCGCGATTCATGCCGCATTCGTGCGACAACGACAGACTTCTCGTCAGCGTCTCCCACTTCCCCACCACGTTTTTGAGCGACAAACTCGAGCTTGTCAATATCCAGACTCGCCCACGACTACGGCCTGGCTGAGAGCGGAAGGAGACTGTACTCAGATCACCTGTCATTCCTCTCGGCGCAACTCTCCCTCGAGGGATTTCAGCCCAACATGTGGCCATTCGGGAGCAGCGGCTCTGACAAGCCACCAGCGGCACCAAAGCCATCCCCCGCCGAGGACAAACAAATTCAGGACATGAAGAAGGCCGCAGCCGAGTTCGACCCAGCAAAGCTCCCCCAGAGGGAGAAACTTCCCCCAAACCTCCAAAAGATTGTCGACTCCGAGAAGGATGACTTTTTCGACGATCTCTACGAGGGATAGTACGTTTCCCCCACTTCTCCCTCCCTTTCCAGACCAACCCAGGTACAAGTTAACCCCCTCCCCCCCAGTGTACCGCCCTCGACCGAATCCAACGTCCGTTACGCCGCGTACGCCGCCCGGGCCCGGACCATCCTCCTCTCAGCGCACCGTTATGTCGCCTACACCTCCGACATTGGCGAGTCCTTCCGCCCCGTCGCCCATCCTTGGCTTGTGCGCGGTGCCTATGGCGTCTCGTGGGCCTACATCCTCGGCGACGTCAGCTACGAAGGGTACAAGGCGTACTGGCAGAACCAGCGGATCCTGAACCCGAAGCTCGAGCTTTCGCCGCGACAGCAGCATATTCTGGGCGTTAACGACGCGACCCAGCCGGCCCCGACGCAGGCCGTCGCGGCGGTCCCCGGAAAGGTCCCGGCGCTGGAGGATTACCGGACCGTGATGCTGCAGCGTGGAATCTTCCAGTCGCTTGCGAGTATGGGGCTGCCGGCGTTTACAATCCACAGCGTGGTGCGATACAGCGGGCGTGCGCTCAAGGATGTCAAAAACAAGACGGTGCGGACGTGGGGGCCGATCGGGCTGGGGTTGGCGATCGTGCCGTTCCTCCCAACCTTGTTTGACAAGCCGGTTGAGAATGGCGTGGAATGGGTGTTTCACAAGGGCTTCTCCACGTTTGGTGGTCATGATGCGGTGGGGGATTCGCCTCTGATTGGGAGAGAGAAGCAGCTGAGTGAGAGGCCAAAGGAGAAAAAGCTCTGAGGAGAGACAGCATCGCGATAGGGAAGTATGATACCCGTGTGGTATGGTTGCATGATTAGGACCCTCATCTCGAGTATATTTACTCTGGAGGGTGGAAGAGACATTGGAATATTATCACGCCTCTCGTACCGTAGCATTTTGACAAAGAAGTCGATACCCAAGGTACTTCTCTTCATTGACGTCCTGGTCAGTCTATACGCTGGTTCAGATCTATGGGTGACCCAACCAATCGAAACCAAATCGCCATGCTCCCGAGAAAACAAAAAGGACGCACCCAGCTCCGGCCCAACATAGCAAAAACTGCTGTCACATCTCAATCAAATCCTCCGGCTCGTCCATGCCCCTCAACAACACAAGGGTATTCCCGCTCACCACCGCCTCCCCAATCTTCTCCTTGAAATCCAGGATCCTCCCCCCCTCGACGTGAAACACCTTTAGCTTGACCTTCTTATCCGTGCTCTGGTTATTCAAGTTGTCCACCTTCAAGCTCTTGGCCGCGGCGTCCATGACCCGCCCGACGACCCAGTCCTGGCTGTAGAAGAAGCAGCCCTTTGGGTTCTCTCCCCAGGCGCTCTCGGGCTTCCCCTCGGCCTCGACGACCAGGTAGACCCGTTTTTGCGGCGGCAGCTTCTCATCCCCCTTGGCCGTCTTCTTGATCGTGTTGACGGCCACGGCGCGCTGCGCGGCGGTGCTCGGCTTGGGCTTGGGCAGCACGCGCGCGGCGGCCGCCTCCTTCTTGGCGTTGCCCCAGAGCCGGAGCCGCTCAAACGCCGACTTGGCGCCGTTGAGCGCCCCGGCCGCCGTGGGCCGCGCGCCGATGGGGATCTTGCTCTTGCAGTCGTGCTCGTCCTCGAGCCGGTGCTTGAGGCAGTAGTCGCGGTTGCAGCGAGCGCAGTGGACGGCCGGCACGAGGCTGGTCCCGATGACCGTCTTGCAGCTGTCCGCGGCGCAGTCCTTTTGGCTGATGCGGTCGCGGACCGGGCGGTTGCTGCCGATGGCGACGCGCTCGAGCTCGGCCTGGCGCTTGCGCTCGGCCCAGGCGCCGGCGGAGGTGCAGCTGTGCGCGGATTCGGTGCGGTGGTCGGAGCAGAAGGTTTCCTTGCACGAGGGGCAGACGAAGGGAAGAAAGTCGAGCTGGTTGCAGTAGGCGAACTGGCAATGCGACCCAACGTGGTCGACGTCCCCGACAGTGGTGGGCTTGGGAGGGGTAGCCATGTTGGCGTAGATAGCTGGAGCTGGATAGATCAGGAGTTGGTGAAAGGAGGTTGGCAGACTTTATTTGGGTATCGAGAGATATTTCTAGGTAATCGATTGGGGAAAGGCAGGCTGCAATGCCTTGCGCAAGCTACCTAGATATTTTCCGGGCGGGTGTGACCTCCAGAGGACCCTCGTGGACAAGGCTGAAACAATGGCGCAAATAAAAGGCAAAAATTGGTAAAGATGGCAATGTCTTGGGCATGTGGTGTTTGCTGACCAAGAGACGGAATGTTGGAGTTGACCTCGGGCAGTGCCTGAAGTCGACATCAAGGTGCCCCTGGAACAGTCTCGAAAGGTCCCCCGCCCCCGCCACGGTACCCGTTACACTGGTCCCTGAACCCCGCCATAGTGATGTGCCGGTATGCCGGACATTGGAGCCCGATCAGAGCTGGGATCTACGACCCTAACCCTCATTTGATGGCGCACGGATAGAAGCGAGGTTCACTGACGCGTCTTCAGCGCGTCACCCACTGAATGACGCACTTTCAGCTCCCTGGAGCCTGGCTCTCGATCGAACCAAGCACTGCCCCAACTGCAAATCGACGCCGAACCACCAACCACCGAAAAACAACCAACGAAAATCCGAAATCAATCATGCCCGGCACTCTAGCAATCCCCTCGTGCAATGATGCCTCCTCAAGTCCCACGAAAGCGGTTGCGCGACCACTCTCCGGCCCCCAGCGACAGTCCCCAGGCCAAGGGCAAAGGCAAAGAAAAGGCAAAGACCTTTACAGCCCCCCCTCGCAAACCGACTCTCTTCGATGATCTCGACGCCAGCTCGACGCCTCGTTCCTCCACTCGAAACGGGTCCTCCGTCTACATGATCGAAGATAGTCAAGATGACGCCAGCTCTCTGACCTCCCTCTCTGATGCCGAATTTGAGGATGTCCCTCCCGCAAAGCGACAAAAGGCAGCCGCCGAGTCTGACGACGAAGACGAGGATGAGGACATTGAGTTTGAGGATGTCGAGCCTGGTCAGGAGCCAGTCTCGGCAGTTCCCATCCACCACGGCTCCGGCGGCAGTCTTGACCTCACCCTGATCCGGGACACGCGGATTTCACTGGCGACTGCGCTCGGCAAGAAGGGCCCGTCCAAGATGGAGCGCAAGATGAGGGTAGCAGCGCATTGTATGCACGTCCAGTCTTTGATGTTGCACAATTCTATCCGCAACACTTGGCTGTGTGATCCCGAGGTGCAGGGCGTCCTGGTCTCGCATATTCCCCCTCGACTATGGGAGGAGGTGGACCGTTGGAGGCGGAACAGCGGCCTGGATGTCGCCGAAGCACCACCTCCTGCAAAGGTCACCAAGGGAAAGGGGAAGAGCAAGGGAAAAGCCAAGGAAACAACCAAGGGAACACCACAAGCAAGAGATTGGGGAAATGCGGCGAAGCGGCTTGAAAAGGGGGCTATCGACATGAGCCACGGAGACCCGCTGTTCAGACTGGTCAAGGCCCTCGCAGCTTGGTGGAAGCAGCGGTTCCGCGTTGTTGCACCTGGTCTGAGGAAATGGGGCTACATGCCCCTGGAAAGATTGGATCGCCTGACAAAGGCCTTCCAACAAGAAGCCCACGACCCAGCTAGGTTTGGAGAGCGGATTCAAGATCTGGACGAGTTTCGGAGATGCGCTCAGGAATGCTCTGGCAGTCGTGATGTCGGCGCACAACTATTCACAGCGCTGCTCAGGGGCTTGGGACTTGAGGCGAGACTGGTCGCCAGTCTCCAGCCTCTGGGGTTTGGTTGGAATAAGCTGGAAGATGCAGATCCTGAAACGGACCATACACAGTCCAAACAAACTCCCCAGAAAGAAGTTGCTCAACTCGACCAAGAGAAGGCCGCGATGGAGGCCGTCTCATCCACCAAAGCAGCGCCCCGTGGTCGTCCTTCGAGGCGAACCACTGCCATGAAGTCCCAGGAGACATCAGACTCGGAGCTCGTCCCTGACCATGCCAACAGCGACGACGAGCCAGCCATCGAACCACAACAGATCCCCGAGAAAAGAGGCAAGACCTACGACGCCGACCTCGAATTCCCCCACTATTGGACCGAGATCCTCTCGCCCGTCACGAACAAATACCTGCCCGTCGACTGCCTCGTCAAGTCTGTCATCGCCACCAGCCGAGAGCTCGTCGAATCCCTCGAACCCCGCGGCAGCAAAGCCGACAAGACTCGACAAGTCATGGCCTATGTCGTCGCGTTTTCCCCCGACGGCACAGCCAAAGATGTCACCGTCCGCTACGTCAAGGGCCAGGTGATGCCCGGCCGCACCAAGGGCAACCGATTGCCGCTCGAAAAGATACCCGTCTACGACCACAACGGCAAGATCAAGCAGCACGACCTGGTCGACTGGTTCGTTAAGGTCATGAAGAACTACGCCCGCGGCGACGCAAAGCACCCCCTCACCGACGCCGACCGAGACGAGGACGCCACCGACCTCCAGCCCGCCCAGGCGGAGAAGAAGGTGATCAAGGAAGGCGACGAGACGTTGCAGTACTACAAGCAATCCAAGGAGTTCGCCCTCGAGCGCCACCTCAAGCGCGAGGAGGCGCTCCTCCCCGGCGCCAAGCCCGTCAAGACGTTCACCAACAAGGGCAAGGGCCAGCCGGAGCCGGTGTACGCGCGCGCCGACGTGGTGCAGGTCAAGTCGGCCGAGACGTGGCGCAAGCAGGGCCGGGCGCCCAAGGCGGGCGAGGAGCCGCTCAAGCGCGTGCCGTACCGCGCGGCGACGACGAACCGGCGGCGCGAGATCGCCGAGGCGGAGCGCGAGACGGGCGCCAAGGTCCTGCAGGGGCTGTACAGCGAAGACCAGACCGACTGGATCATTCCGCCGCCGATCGAGGGCGGGGTGATCCCCAAGAACGAGTACGGGAACATTGATCTGTTTGTCAAGCGCATGTGCCCGGAAGGGGCGGTGCACTTGCCGTATCGCGGGGCCGGGCGGGTGTGCAAGCGACTGGGGGTTGATTACGCGGAGGCGGTGGTGGGCTTTGAGTTTGGGAACCGGATGGCGGTGCCGGTGATCCATGGGGTTGTGGTGGCGAAGGAGCATCAGGATCGGGTCATAGAGGAGCTGGCCAAGGACGACGCTGAGAGGGCCAGGAAGGAGGACGAGAAGAAGAGAAAGGTGGTGCTGGGGACGTGGCGCAAGTTTATGATGGGGTTGAGAATCGTGGAGAGGATCAAGGCGGATTATGGACATGTTCGGGAGGACGTGGATGTGTTTGGGAAGGGCGGGGATACAGAGATGGCGGACGCGGCGCCGCCTGGGGGGTTTGCTGGGCCGGGGGATGGGGGCGCGGACGATGATGAAGTGGGCGGTGGTGGGTTTCTTCCGGAGGGGTTTGACGAGGAAGAAGAACAGCCTGCCCCTTCGACGTCAGGTTTCTTTCCTGTTGTGGACGAGGATGATGATGACGGAGAGGATCCGTTTCAAGTCGACTACGGCGATGGGAGTGCCGGTGGCGGTGGGTTTGTTCCAGAGCAGCCGCCAGCTACTGGCACCGCGTCGGTCATGAGCACCAGGCCGAAGCGGAAGACGGCGGCCCCGGTAAAGGCGTCGTCGTCGAGAAGGAGGAGGAGACGCACTGTCGAAGGCAGCGAGGAGGAAGATGATGATGAAGAAGACAGTGACGACGATGACGATGACGATCGCTGAGAAGCGTCAAGATGCTGGATATCCCTTATAAGAGTCCGCGAGGAGAGGCCGTTTGTTAAAGGGTAGAGACAAACCGAGAGACAGCATCCCTTTACAAGGCAACTGTCACATATTGTAATATGGCAATAAATCCGTTGGACAAACTGCCCGGTCAGTAAGAGCTTATTCCAAACGGGCGATAGTTTGCAACGTAAGGCGGAGGGGGTGGAAACACCTTGCCCGTTTGAGTCCAGTGCTCTGTGTTTCCGCCCTTGCGACTACAGCATAAAGTACCTAATAATCGCAGCGCAGGCTGGAGCGCTGCGATCCCAGCCTTATTCCGACGACATTCGCACTAGTAAATGTCTAAACTGAAATAGCTGTCAGAGGGCTGGCCTGCTCACCCATATTTCAGAAGCATTTCCAGTCCCTTGGAGCTCTTTCGGTCCCCTTTTGTTTCACAAGGACGGCGTTTGGAAGATGCTAGCTTCAAGGGGCAACCTACCCTCTTTCGGAACGGCCATTTCTCACGGTCACTGGGGGTAGAGGGTCGTTTTTCATTGAATCCTAGCAGTTACCCAGCTGCAAAACTAAAGGTTCAGCTGCCGGTCATGGACATGGAATCTGATCATGCGATGAGATCTGACAACTCACGAGGGGCACGCCATGGCACCCCTCTGGCGTTGCTGTTAGTGCCCTACCAGCACTGGGCGGTGGGAGCGGCGGGGGCTGGTAGGGACCTGTTTGCTTCTTCCGCTGCCCAGTCAGACCAGCGCTAGACGTTTGGGGCGCTGCTGCACTGGACATGGACGCTGCCGTCTTTCTCAGGCTGGGATGGATCCATTTGGAGCCGCCTCACTTCTTCTCCGGCTTCCTGCTGTCGCTCGCTCGCTCGCCTGTGCCCTCAGGTCAGGCGCTCCCGTCTTCGTCTCTTCGTCTCGTCTCATCGTCTGCCAGCCATGCCCCTTGCCTGTGCCAGTATTGCCCACAGTCACCCGAGTGAGCATGACATGCAAATGGCCGACACTGTTCTGCGCTGCACCGGACTCCAGAGAGTCGTCGTATGGTAGTGAAGGTACTGACGTCTCGGTTTGCTATGCGACCAAGTTCTCCCCCACAAGTACCAACACCGGCAACGACGCCAACTTCACCGGCCCCGTCGGGCTCCCTTCACTTTTATAAACGTCCGCCGGCACCTTCCTCCTTCTCTTTCCTAGCGCAAAAAAATCCCGGATATAACAGTGCGCTTTTGTAGTGTGCACCGTCAACCAGGCCGTCCAGCTTGAGCCTCTCACCTCTTTGCTCCCCTCCTCCTCCTCCTCCTCCTTCACCTTCACCTCCACCTCCACTACTGTACCGCGACTTCACCACCCCGCCTCAACTCAAACCACCACGCAGACTCGGTACGTACCTGGGCAATTTCTCCAGAAATCAACCAGCTGCCCTCCACTAACCACCAACCACACCCACAGTCAGCTACCAAGCAACCTTCTCCTCCGCCTCGACCCCATCTCGATACCAGAGTAAGTTGCTGTTTTATTTTCTCTCTCCTTGCGTTGCTCCAGTTCTCTTGTCCTCGTATCGAGGTCCATCACGCATAGATGATGTCTTAACGCTCGCCCCATTTCGACATCACCACGCGGGGGCCCTTCGGCGATAGTCACCGGTCCAGTTTTCGTCGGTGCCGTAGGTACCTTGACCTCACAGATGGCCAGACTCCTCAGAGAGCTGCCGTTTCGGCCTTTCCGAGGATTTCTTGTCTCCGAGGCCATTCAAGTCCAGTAGTGCTGGCCGCATGCCGACTGCCCCCGAGGCACCACATGCCGACCCCCCTCAAAGTCGCTGCATTCGACTATCCCCAAGCCCCCTCAACCTCACCACATCGCGCCCCCCTCCCCCCAACCCCCATGCTGGAATTCCTTGGTTACTTCGGGCTCCCTTTAGCAACAAGACCTATATACGGTTAGGCCGTTCGCATGGTTGAGCCACGGCAGCAGCTTCCATCGTGGGGCTGGAAACTGTGCTGCGTCATTGTTGATTCGCTATGCTGGGCTTGTCGTCGCCTGGGGGAGCTGTATAGGATGGGCGCCTCCTTGACACTCATCGCCCCAGTACCCCCTGCTTTAGCTACTCCAGCTGTTCTCGCTGCCCTCGTCATGACGTCCTACCACTGGCGGCCCTCGAACCCAAGAAGGAGAATCACACGTAACCACGCTGACAACCAAGCCAGAGTCCACCAAGATCCTCCCCCCACCAAGCCCCGCGACATGGAGGGTGCACCCGGGGAAGATTTCCCCATCGAGGATGCCCCTCCCTTGTCCCCGGCACCGCATGGCGAGGAGGACGAGGCGAGGAATCTGCTCATGGCCCACGAGAACATGAGGAGGAACAACGACCCTGCCGAGGACGATGGCGGACCCCGGGAAGCCTGCTGCGCTGTCCTGTCGGAATACTTTCCCGACATGTGCCCGGACCATATTCAGACCCTCTCGACAAGCTTTCAGTATGATTCCAATGCCGTCATCATGCACGTTCTCGACCAGCAAGACAGTGGCAAACCGTACCCCACCAAGCCTAGAGAAAGTCTTTTCAGGACTATGAAGCGAAAGCGCGTCGAAGAAGACGAGGATGGCTATGTCGACGAGTCTGATTTCGATGACTTCGACGACGAACCCAGAATGAGCTTGTCAGACAAGCAGCTAAGGGAAGCCCAAAAGGCCAACGAGGCCTACGAGAAGCGAGACCGTATGCAGCACAAAGACAGGTCGTTCGCCTTTCAGTATTCACAGGCTGCGTAAGTACCGTGCTGATCCAGGCTCCTGAAACAAGAGCGCCCTGGCTAACATATCCACCCCCAGCCGTACATTGCTCAAGAATGCGTTCCCCAGCCTTTACGTTATGGACATTAATGGTGCCCTGGACGCAAACAACGGCCTCCTCTACCCCGCGTTTCTCGCTCTCGCAAAGGACATCCGCCAGCCCCCCGAGGCCCGAAAGTTCAAGTCGAAAGCATCGAAACGCCTGGGCAAATTCATCAACATATTCGAACACAGCGAGAGGGAGGGTGAGCAAGCGGCTGGTGTCGAGCTCCAGGCTGCCCGGGGCTGGCTTGAGATCCTGGACAATGACGCAAGAAACCTGGAACGGGCTCGGGCTGAAGGGACCGTTTCCGAGTGTGGATGCTGCTTTGAGGAGCTTGCTCAGAACCGCATGGTCCATTGCAACGGAGACAACTTGCACTGGTTCTGCGTCGACTGTACGAGGCTGAATGCCGAGACGGCCATCGGTGCTGGCCGGTACGAGCTTCGCTGCATGTCAATTGAGGGCTGCGAATCGGGCTTCTCAAGAGACCAAAAGGACCGCTTCCTCAACGCTGATCTCGAGATGGCACTGGACAACATCGAACAGCAAGCAGTGCTGCGCATGGCAGGCATCGAGGGCCTTGCGGAATGTCCATTCTGCCCCTTTGCGGCCCTGTGCCCTCCCGCCGAGGAGGACAAGATTTTCGAGTGCCAGTACCCAAAATGTCTCAAGGTGAGCTGCCGGCTTTGCAAGCACGAGGCGCATATTCCCAAGACATGCGAGGAGGCCGCACAAGAGAACAGCGGCCGCGTTCGCCAGCGCATCGAGGAGGCCATGTCAGATGCCCTGATAAGGAGGTGCAACAAATGTAAGACGCTGCTGCCAGCATGCCTCGGCCCTCCTTTGCAGCATCACGCTAACGGTATGACAGGCAAAACCCCCTTCGTCAAGGAAGTTGGCTGCAACAAGATGAAGTGCTTGTCACCGGGCTGCGATGGCATCCAGTGCTACGTCTGCTCAAAGTCCTGCGCAGGATACGAACATTTCGACGACATTAAGAGAGGTGGAAAGACGAATAACTGCCCGCTTTTCGATGACCAAGAGCAGCGACACGAAGATGAGGTCCGCACCGCCGAGGAGAAGGCTCGCAAGCAAGTGCGAGAGGAGAACGCGCACCTGGACGACGAGACGTGGGAGAAGCTGGCAGGCCCGGCCCCGGCAGAGCCAAGCAAGCAGAATCATCGGCCCAAGGGACCCGACCCTCGCGTCGTTCTACAACCTCCTGCCCGTGGCCCTCTCGCCCATGGCCTTCCTGCCCATGGCCTTCCCGCCCATGGCCTTCCCGCCCGTGGCCCTCCAAACCCTCCGTTCCCCCGGCCTCAGCAGCAACAACCCCCTGTTAACAGGCCGCAACAGTTTGTTGGGAGACTCGAGGCCGATCGAGCTCAACAACAAGGTCGTCTCGCACAAGCTCACCACGAACAAGCTTTTCGCGAACAGTTTTTCGCCCCGGGAGACGCTGCCCACGCTGTCCCCTACAGACTCCCTCCAGTTGCAAACTTCGCAGCCGAGCTGGATGACGCTATTCAGCGCATCCCCCGACCGGCAGGACTACCCCAACCCGCTGGCATACCTCCGCGGCCGGAATTTTCAAACCATGGCGACCGACTCGCCTTCCTGGGGATGCACAACCCACATGGAAATGGCTACATGGATCTTCGCCCAGCGCATCACCAGAGAATGGAGCCTGAGGCCAAACGTCGCTTCCAGCAACCCGGGCTGGAAGCCCAAGCGCCAGTGCCTAGACCAAACCAGCTGCCACAGCCCAGGCGAGCCCTGGCGCCACCGCCCTTTGATTATCCTCCATACATGATGGATATGATGGATCTAGGTAGTCGTCCCAGGCCGCGCAACCTCGGTCTCCCCGGAGTACGTGACGGCTTGCGGGGTGGTGCTAGGTCCCCTGCCCTCGCGGCGGCGCTGGGCGACCTGGTGGACTTGACAGGTGACGACCAGCGTCTGGTTCCGGGAGCGTCGAACCGCAACTCGGGGGCTGCCGGCCGCGCTGCATAGTTTGCGGACGGCGATGCCCATGGTCCTGGTGGACTGAATCCCCACCAGGTCATACCCGGACAGCCGGGTCACGCCGATCCTCAGGCTGGGCGATTTGGCAACCTGGAGATTGCTCCCAATCCTCAACCCGCCGCCGCTGCAGACGCTGCGTCTGTAGTCTACCCCGGCTATGCACGAAACGAGTTTGGGAACTTGGCGTACATTGGACAGCGGGCACCACTGGACGCCGACCTCCAGCCTCGCCCGCGAGGTATTGGACCTGCCGCACCCCCAGGACTCCCGTTGCCTCTGATGGCCGCCAACTTGCCGCGCCCTATACATATTACCAACCTCGAGGAGCGCGAGGAAGTCCTCCGCCGGGCGACCGCGGCTTTGGAAGCGGTGGTTGAGTATGATCGCAACCAAGCCGAGCAAGCGGAACCCGGCGGCGCTCCGGTCGCAGAGATGTAGCTGGCCGTGGTCTTTTTTTCCCTTTGTTTTTTTCCTTGCATCAAGTGTTTCTTTTCCATCGGGCGGGTGTTGAGGATGGTTTTGGGAGCATCATGACGCCTCAGTGGCATCCACGGGATGCGGGAGACAGGGTTACTAGGGAGGCAGACAATGGAGTTGCAATGGAAGGGGATTGCTCATCTTGCTGGGATTTCCTAGGGTCATCGGGTTGCTTTTGCTGTCGCTACTGCACATGCATGCATGCATTGTTTGCATTGCCCGGAGTCTGGAGGGCGGTGGCTTGTGGAGTTACGTCTTGTATGGTACATTATACTGTTGGAATACTTTGTGGTGATTGTAGAATATGCAAGCGTTGGCTTGATCTTTACCTGTGTGAGGTGACTGTGAGTGACTGTGATGTTTGAAGTGGTTATGGTGTGTGGGTAGGCTTCGTCCAACCTCTCTATCACTTGAAGCCCCTGTGAGAACTTGATGCTTGCACGGCAATGCATGGTATTACGGTCTTGGAAAGTAAACTTCCGCCTGGACTTATCATGGCCCCCTCGTGTTCATCTCCCGCCTCCCATTACCCAAGCCTCTACCTTTCCATCCCCGCCCTTGTTACCCAAGCCTCTACCTCCCCCTCGCAAACTTCTCATGCCACTTCCCCCTCTTCACCACAGCCGGCACCTCCCCCGCCTCGGGCACCAGCTCCACCGTCTCGTGCACCGTCGCAAACGCGCGCAGCGCCGCCGCCGCCGTCCCGTCCTGCCCCGGAACGGACACGGGCTCCAGCAGGATCAGCGCGTTGGACGTGTTCTTTTGCCGGAGGGAGTACGTCTTGCCGTCGGGGCCGGGGGTCCGGAGGAGGCCGACGGTGGGGGAGGGGGTGAGTGTGAGGCTGGGGTGCGTCTGGGTTAGTACTGTGTGCAAGGGGGCGGGGGAAGGGGGTGGAGGGGGGGTGGGGGTGGATATACGTAGGCGGATTATCCGATTCGAGGAGGGCGACGAGCTCGTCGGGGAGCTCGAGGAGCTTGTACCCGACGAGGGAGGAGGAGCCCGAGCGGGGGGCGTGGTAGACGGGGATGTGGGACATTTTCCCGTCGGTCCCGTCGCAAGAGGTGGTGGTGAGATGCCGAGGTTGAGGGGCCGTGGAAACTGGAAAGGCTGGTGGTGTCAGGGACGTCAGGGACAAGCTTTCAGGGCTGTTTCTACCCCGCAACGCGAATCTGCCGCGCCTGCAGGTGATTCTTTAGTGTAACGGGGGTGGGGGGGCTGCAGACCTACCCCTGTGTCGATCGGCTACAGGGGGTGGTGAGCTTAAATTGATAGCGCTGGCGGGGAGGTGGATGTCGGGTTACTGTCCGCGGGCATCTCTCACGTAGCTATTGACTTTGGATGAATTTGATCTTGGAACACGGTTTTCGTCCGTCAAGGCTGCTTGGGAACAAGAGTCCTTGAAAGCAATCCCATCGAGACGCGCAGACTCCCTCCCTTGAAGGCTCCCATCTAAAGATACCCTTGTCACTTGTGTACCAATGTTACATTTCTCTGCTTTCCATACATTGCGACTACGTGCCTCTGCTAGCTGCTGCTGTACTTGCTTTAGGCCCCCCCCCTGTAGTGCCATTTAGGTTCTCTTTCCCATATCCACGCAGTCTTCTCTGCTCGCCCTGTCTTGCCCGTCGCCGTTCGACATTTGCATGTCCCTGGGCAGCTGCTGTTTTAGAATCGCAGCACTGAGGCGCACTCGCGCCACTTCCCCGCCTATCCTGAGACCCCCGGTTCGTAAAGGTGACGTTGGAGTAAGGTTGGGCGGACCCGCCTCGGGGGCTGGCGATCAGACCCGCTCGTGGGGCCGGGACTTTGTGGAAGCAACGATGCGGACGGGGGGGCTGCTTGTTGTTTGGCAGCCCCTGGATTGGCAGCCCCTGGATCGGCCGGGCGACGGCCAGGGGGTCAGATCGGCGGCATCTGACAGCACCTGCATTCCATCTCGGACTGTCCATGTAGGTATTGAGCTCGACGCTGGGTGGGCTGCTTGAGGGATGTGCCTGTCGCTGCCAGAGGGCCGAGCAGCGAGCAATGACTCGAATGTGTGGCAGTGGCTACTGGGGGCCTTAACTCGGTTGGGGTATTGCGGTCGAAGGTCGCGACTAGACTTCTGCAGAAGTGGGAGGAGGCTCGTTTGCGACTGAGAGCTCAGGGGCTTGGTGTTGTCTCGTTGGACTCTGACAGATTCTTTGTTTCTGACGCCTATCTTTCGGAGAATGGCTCGGCTTCTGACCTGAGCCACCCACAACACTAATGGGGGCATAGCTGTATAGTCCTTCGAGGTATTTTCGGGGTATTTGATCGGGTTCGGGCCCCTCCAGTCGGGGGTCGATGGGAGGAATGATCGAGGAAGTGGATGCTGCCCTGGACGTCTCGGAGCCGAGTTAGCACTGTCCGCAGTCAAGATGGGATGGGGATGGAGATGGCAATCGACGCTACCCTTCTTGTCGATACTTGGACTCTGTCCAATAGTTCTAGTCGCTTGGCCAGATGTACTGTCCTCCAACTGACCCTCGTTGCAACCAGACTGGACGGTCCCGAGGCGGAGCGGAAGCTTCAATGAGCGTCCTCGAGCTGGGTACCTAGGAGACGCCTGGCCTGTCCGGGTCAGAGACGTAAACAGACCGAGCAGACATTGATTGATGTAAGAATGAACCAAGGGGAAGAAGACTGGGCGAGGCCGGAACTGGTTGGCCGGTCATGTCGGCGCCCTCTGAGCTTTCGTGCCCACAGCACGGTCCGGGACGGATCCGCCGGGCCCGCCGGAGCCTTTCGTATTCTCCCCCCTCGTGAGGTACAAGTGGTATGTCATCGAGCAGGCCAAGTTGAAGCCACACGGGTGGCGGCGTCAACTTGACGGCTCCCAAGTGACTGTCCAACTATCCTGGCCGGGGCAGTTTGGCTGCCTGGCTCAATCTTCAACCCTTGTATCCATATTCTGTGTATTCCTCGCGTGTCTGAGTATTCGGGGCAATGAATTCGGTCTTCGTGAGCTCGGGGGATGGCCGTGCCGGTCGTGGTTCGGGTCAAAAGTGACCAGGCGGGATTTTAAAGACCTGTCATGGTTGAAATTCCAGTGTCAGCGACACCCAAGAGCATGGAAAGGAATGCCAGGATGGAATGGGAACCCTTGTGATAGATTCTACCCAATGGCAAAGCAGTTGGGCTCGAAAGTGCCCCGGATTGTGGCGGCCGCTTCGTGCTCCGGGCCAGTTTGTGCGTTTGAATGTCTGGAAGTATCCAGGTTGAATTTCAAATAATGACCACGTGTAGATGAAGATGGCAAAGCGAAGTTCCTGAAATCAAATTGGCGCTGTCGACGGAGGGGTGGCTTGGATGGACTGATTCAAAACACGAGTGTGGGTGACAAGAAAAGACGGAGATTTTCGGGGCCCGCTACCGTCGAGAACGAGTGTCAGCCGCCAAACCACCAGGTCCATGACACGAGATCCAGTCCATCACGCCAATGCTATGTAGCCATTGCTGGCCGGGAGGACAATACTTCTTTTCGGAAAATACATTCGTAATACATGTACGTGCCCTGGGACACGGCGGGCACACGGAGTGGCCGGCGACACCATCAACTTTGACTCCGCTCATCACAGCAGGGGATACCAGCACGGCTATTCTTCCAGGGAAACATGACCACAGCGTGGCCTACCTCCGAGCAATCGAAACACAGCACGGTACTCGGCAAGGCACATCATACTAGTCACAGTGATCAAACTTGAATCCAAACCGTCAAGCCAACATGCCCAACACGAGAGACAGCAAACGACGGGAGCAGCACAAGACAATCTTCTTCTCCATGTCACTACCCTCGGGCAATGATCAAAGTGAAAAAAGAGGAGCTGTGCGTGTTTCTGTCCCCGGAACGAGGAGAGCAGAAAAGGAGCTCTCCCCGCCGAGGACGACCTACACACACAAAAAGGTCTGAATGTGAAATCAAAAATTTGTGGCCTTCAACACCATACTCACTCGCCCGCAGGTGTTCATGATCTCCCGCATTTGGGCTGGCCGCAAATATACGGTGCATGCATCGGGGTATGTGCTATCCTAGAGAAACACCTTAGTAGTTAGCAGCCGCCACAAGAAGGGAGAGAGTTGGGGAGAAGGGGGCAGTGGGAAAACCCATGCTGCCCCGGGTGGGAATCATCCTTGAAGAAAAGAAGAAGAGAAGAGAGCCCAAGGACGGGAGGGAAGGGGATTATATACCCTGGGGAGGATGGTCCATGCACCGGAGTGATTGTGTGCCCCCCCCGGTCCCCCCACTAACACGGGGGGTGTAGTTCCTTCTCTTTCTGTCGGCCATGGGCAGAGCTGAGGGCCTGGATGGCATCATGGGTGGATCGGGGAGTCCAGGCAACGGTCCCATGGTCTGATTTCGGTCTGCCAGGACGTGTGAGAGGAGGAAGGAGCTCGGGGGGCACACCAGGAGCACCCACATAGTGCTGCGGGCTGTTGGGGAACCCGTTGAGCGGTCCTGTTTGTGTTGAGATCTCTTGGGGGCCGGCCATGGGGCTCCTGGTCATGGATCTGGGCCCCTCTGAGGGTTCTGGGGGGTCAGGGGGCAGCTTGTGGGCGTCATCGTGGTGGCACCGTGTGCTGTTCTCGGTGAGTCGATGTCCCGAGAGCTGGGGAGCCGTCCTCGGACGGGGGATATTCCAACATGGGCAAAAGACAGCTCAGCGAGCTTCAAACTTTGAAATAAAGTACTTCGTTTCTTCAACCAGCGGGAGAACGGTCATGGTGGACGGCGCACGGCCGGACAGAAGTATATCCTGCCCTGATTTATTGCTTGCCACTTGCCTTGGGGCCATGCCAGTATGCCTTCCTTGCCATCGATGGTTCGAACACGGCCAAATATCACCCTTGGGTGCAGGAGTGTTCTTGGTTTTGCAGCAGCAGCAGCAGCAGCAGCATCCACACCTCGTCAGGAACGTACATCATGTCATTTGACTCTTGAGCCCATGGCACTTTTGCTCTGGGGTTTCCCACATCGCAAGTTTTCAATGTCACAGGCACCCATGGGCTCCTGCTTCACACGACGACATGGTGCCGGTGGCCCAGTGCCAGTTCAAATCAGGCAAACGTGGAAACACGGTCTATTAACAATTATCCTGCTTCCTGACCACTTCCAGCAATTCCGGAAGCGGGTGCAGGCTACGCTTATTCAAGTCTATCTACCAGTACGCTCCGATCCAAAGAATCAGTTTGCCTTCTTCCCTCGAGTGGTCTTGGTGGCTGCCAACTCAGCCGCCTTCAGCGCGGTCACGGCCTTTGCGCTGACCTTGACGCTCGAGACGAGCAACGCTGTGGTGTGTCAGAAAGCTTGATTGAAGAAAATGGGTATCAGGGCACGAACCGAGCGGGATGACGATCCAGAAAAAGTTCATGAGGAAGTAGTAGCCCCAAAAGTAGTAGGCCTCGGGCCTGCAGTAGGCAATGTCAAAGATGTAATGGTCAAACATGCTGGTGGCGTAGTAGAGGACGTCGCCGTAGAGCTGGCCCAGAGAGACGATGATCTGCAGGGGATGGCGCAGGGGGCTGTCCGTTGCAATCAGGTATGCCAGGAGGAACGAGAGAGGACCCCAGCAGATCTGAGTTGGCCATCATTGTCAGCAAGTCACCCGACGCGGCGATCATCAAGACGTACGGCCGTGATGCTCTCCATACAGAGCACAAAGGGGTCCTTGGTCAGGTAGCGCGAGTCCGAGAGCGAGTACTCCTTCCACAGCTGGCCGAAGAGGGACTGGAGGTTGCCCATGCTCCGGAAGTTGAAGACGTAGTAGCCCTCGAAGAAGGTGTGGATGCAGCCGCAAAGCACAAACCAGAGGATGGTGAGCAGCTCGCTCCTGGACATGGTTGGCCGGATGCGCACGACGACGACCGAGGTGACGGCGAAGACGCTGGCGCAGCATGCCGCAAAGGCAGCGAGCAGGGTGATGACGCTCCACTCGTTGGCGACATAGTTGGCGACCTCGATGCCGAGGGGGTAGAAGGGGTGCGATGGCATGATCTTGGTCTCGACCGGCGGGGGCGCCGCGGGGGCGCTATCAAAAGGCCACATTTGGTGATGGGGATGGAAATGGAAATATGGATGAAGCGAGCGCTGGAAAGGTGAGTGTTGATGTTGAGTTTCCGAGAATCACTGAAGCCGTCGCGGTGTGAAGAGGGAAGAGATGTGCTGGCGGCCCAAATCTTCTCGCGTCGGACAAGGGTCCTGCTCCTGTATTAGTGCGGAGCTGCCTCGGCCAATAGGAGGTCGGGACCGAGGTCTTGGTTCATTCCATTTGACTTGGCAAATTCAGGGGCCGTGATTGATCAGTGGAGCAAGCCTGCTTCTCTTCCATGGGCGAATTGAAGAATGACAACACCAGAACAGAACCGACGATGGATGCTGTGTGACTCCAAGTTGCAATGTGTTGAGTCGAAGGAACCCAAGTAGGAAAGACATCCATGTCCTGGGTGAAGGAGGGTCACATTAGGTGATTCGAGAACCGGTTTAATGGCCACATACGGATATGTGCCCGGGCAGGCATTCCTCTGGAGGTTGTCATCTGACAATGATTCTGGATTCTAGGACTCGAGACTTGCTCTTCCTCTCGTCAACCTCCATGACTGTACGGAGTATATATTTCTTATACAATTATACCCAGAATAATCGCATCGTGACGGGGCTTGGACGGGAGCAGCCGTCGCCTGCCCGGCCCCTGGCCCTGGCCCTGGGCAACTCCAAGATCTGCGGGGCACTGATGAGTGTGGGACCCCTCCGCAATCCGGACCCCTCCCCCTCCAACGGCCCCTAAAATTTCATCGGCCGTGGCGGGCAGTCGGCACTTTGTCGATTCGTCAATTCACTCACTTGCCCATCGCCCAGCTTGCCTCACCACACCACCCCTGCCCTCGCCTGCATCTTCATCATGGCCCCAACATGTCGGATCCTGGTCATGGCCAGCGGCAATGGCTCCAACTTCCAGGCCCTGATCGACGCCGTAGCCGACGGGCGCATCCCCAACTCGACCATCGTCCAGCTCATCGTGAACCGCGGCAAGGCCTATGCCACGACACGTGCCGAGAACAGCAACATTCCCTGGGAGTATTTCAACCTCATCGCCCACGGCTTCCAGGCCAAGACGGACAAGGACTCGGCGAGCATCCAGCAAGCCCGCAACAAGTACGACGCCGCCCTCGCCAAGAAGATCCTTGAAAGTGACCAGCGTCCCGATCTCATCGTCTTGGCCGGCTGGATGTACATCTTTGGCGAGCACTTTCTCGATCCCATCAGCAAGGAGGGCATCAAGATAATCAACCTGCATCCCGCGTTGCCAGGTTTGTTCCCGCCCTCTCCCCGGGCTCATGCAATCAGCTCACGTGTCGCCAGGCAAATACGACGGCGCAAACGCCATTGAGCGAGCGTATGAGGACTTTCAGGCGGGGAAGCTCGAGGGCAACAGGACTGGCATCATGGTCCACTATGTGATCAAGGAGGTTGACGCCGGTGAGCCCCTGATGACGAGGGAGATTGAGATCCAGCAGGGCGAGACGCTCGACCAGGTCAAGGAGAGGATACACGCCAACGAGCACCAGTTGATTGTGGAAGCAACGGCACGTGTCTCTCGGGATATCCTCGCTTCCAAAGCGCAATGATCGAGTCGAAGAATGTAAAAACAACAACATAGAAGTCAGGGGTCCAATGGTTTGGATCGTCCAACCCGTGCAAGCAAGCCGTAGGATTGGTGGTTTTCAGTGAGAGCGGACTCTGCCGCCGTGCTGATGCTGACATTCTCTGGGCGGTGCCAATACTACAGTTTCCGGTTGTTGTCGGAGTCCAGGAGGGCGCATCGATGATCCTCCCTCGGCTTGGCAGAGGATTCAAGACAGCCATGGAGATGGATTGGCTTCACCTGACGAGGGACCTGTGGACCTCTGGAAAGAGAATACAAGACCATTTTGAACCGTCTCCTTCACACTGGAGTATTCAAAGGAAGTGGCTCGTACTCGTATTCGCGATCCGGCCCCTGGCACGACTTACACCAGCCAGCACCGAGACCGCCAAGGTGACAGACTATCCTCTATAAGAGTGTTCTCTGGCCAAGTATGGGAGCCAGCCTCTGGAGTCCGAGCCTGGCACGATCACCAGACATCATTCCAGCCTCTCAACAAGCAAGACTGAGGCGGATCCAACAACCCACACCATGCCTCCCCAATTCCAAGTCGTCGTTCATCCTCGCATCCCTTCTCTCTCCGACCCCCTCCGCTTCCTCCAAGCCTACCAGCGTGGGGACGCCAATGCCTCCAACGCCCTCATCTTCCTCGGCGGCCTCACCAGTGGTCCACATACCACCGACCTCGACCTCCTCTCCCACACCCTGGAGCAACACTCGGAGCTGGGCTGTTCCCTCTGGGAACTCCGCACCCGCAGTGCCTACACCGGCTTCGGACACTCCAGTCTCGCCAACGACGCAGAGGACATTGGCGACTTGGTGAGGTACATCCGGGCATCGCCTCACACCACGGCGGGGAAGATTGTCCTCATGGGAGCATCAACCGGTAACCACCCCCCTCCTTCCCCCTAAACCAGGAACTTGGATAGGTACTAACTTGACCACCGAGCAGGATCCCAAGCCTGCCTCCAATACGCCAAGACAACCGCCCGCCCCGACGGCGTCGACGTCGACGCCTACATCCTCACCTCCCCCGTCTCGGACCGCGAGTTCGCCGCTCTCATCATGGCCCCCGAGACCCTGGTGGAAAGCCTTCGCCTCGCGCGCAAGATGATCGCCAACGGCAACGAGCAGGATATCATGCCCCGCGCGCTGATGCCGTTTGTCTTGGCGGACGTGCCGGTGTCGGCGTACCGGTGGCATTCGCTCGCCAGTGAGGGGTGAGTTTCTTGCTGCTGCCCATCATCCTCTCAAGACGTGATTCCTAGCAGCTGACATGATGGCGATTGCCACCCAGCGGTGACGATGACTTCTTCTCCTCGGATCTGTCCGACGCCCAGCTCGCGACCACCTTTGGACAGGTGGACAAGCCGCTGTTGATCTTGGCTGCGGGCGAGGACGAGATGGTGCCCCCGACGGTCGACAGGCAGGCGCTGATGAGGCGTTGGATCGCGGCGTGCCGCCCGGGCGTGTGCAGCCGGCTGTCTGGGTTTATTCCAGGGGCGGGACACGAGGTTGAGGATATACATGCGAGGCAGTGGCTTGCTGCGAGGGTGGCGCTGTTCTTGGGTGAGGGTGTGAGCGGACTTGGGGCGGACTCGGAGCTGTGACGATTCTAGCCCCCGAGCGACCGCGATCGAGGATCCGGCAGGTGGACGCCGCAAGCCAAGACGCCATTGATTTGAAATACTACTACGGCGCTGGGCATTGCAGCGACAGGAAGACACTGAAGAGACCGACTGCCCAAGACTCGGACGTGTACAGGCATTCTCAGTCGGCATTAGAGCGAGATCTAACGAAACGGATCCGGGTTGAAGAGAGCGAGACCCCCTGGCGAGCCGCAATGACGAGGAAGGATTACCAACCTAGACGTACAATTACACCTTGCCTGGAGGAATCACGCACTGTCCATAGTAAGGCGACGAGAATCCCTTCTCGGCTGCAAAATCGAGCTCTCTTATACGATGCTTGCCAGCGAGACGGCCTGTTGGCCGAAGCTTGGAGACTACAAGCCGATGTAACACTGTTGCTTTTATGCTCCGTTCCTGATTTATCGGAGGGCTGATTTGCCTTAGACCGCATCGCCGGGCGAAGATCATTGGGAACGGAGGATGCGCTGCGACTTTAAGACCAGTAATGCGATTGCGGGACCATTTGCATCCTCCCCGCCAGCGCCGACATAAGCCCCTGAGTTCGGGCTTTCTCCTATATCTAACCATAGCCAGTATGTCCCCCTTTAATCCTGTAATGTGCTTTTGCTGTCAGCGGCGTGCTGCTCTCCGTGCTGCGAGGGTTGTGCTTTGTTTACACGGATGGGCGTTTCTTTCAGGGTAAAAAGCCTGCTTTAATAAGGTTAACGGGTGATTTTCTGGAGAGAGACGATGCGCTTACCTTTCTGAACACTGGGAGACATCGAGGAGTGTTGCTGGGTGGCAATACATGTATGTAGTCGACAGCGTCCTGATTCCTGAATATAGAGCCGACATAGCGGCCGTCTCGTCCAGGGGGTCCATGGAATACAGGACGGAGGACCCAGGTTGTATCTCTTGGACAATGTAAACAGGCGGTGTCGTGATGTGTTTGATTCTGGCGTTTGAGAAATGAGAGGAGAGCGGGTGGCCGACTCCGAGTCGTTCCAGGCAATCAGCTGGCTTGTTTCCCGATCCATGTCAACTTGCTGGTGTCTGGTTGACGCCTTGTGGTCTTCCGGTCCGCGAGTGGTTCGAGGAGGCCGCTCCTGTATCGGATGATTGACTGCGAAATTGAGGAGGTCAGAAAAATGTCGATAGTGTAGACGTGCGTGCTCGTAGAGTGGCCACGTTCTTAGTCCTTGCGGGCTCGGATTGACTGTCTGGAAATGGCAGAAATACCTGGAAGGTTTGTGATGGTGTCCAGCGTGCTCGGCTGAATATCGCCGCAGTACATGGAGTGTACCGGCGGCTACGCAATATTCGAAATGTTCATTGAATGATGGTGAATCAAATATCGTGCCATGTACGTCTTGAAGCTTGATGGAAAGCGTGTGAGAGTTGTGAAGCCGTCCCAGGTACATCGAAATGACATTCACTCTCCTGGGAAGGAAGAGGCCAATGAATTGGCGGTAACTTGAAGGTTTGCTCTGCCAGGCCCCACGATATAATTCAATGACATGTTCTCGAAAGCAATTCAATTGCTCCCCGGCCCCCCAGCCCCCCGGCCCCGGCAGCACGGCGACACGCGGGGCCACGGCGAACTTGAACTCAAAGGTATAAATTCCGCACCCTGTTGAAAACCATCTCCCAAACAATTTCTTCTCCTCAACACTTCTAATCACCACACCCTTCACCATCACCCAAACCCTTCGCCATCACCCACACCCTTCACCATCACCCTTCGCCATCAATTGTCACTGCTAGACATGGAGGCGGCACCAAGCAACTCGTCAAAAGAGACGAGAGAATCGGTAAGTCTGATTCAGAGTCTTCCTATCCATGTTCCCTCACCCCGTCGGTCTGGTCGCAAAGGGTGGCAAGGGTCCGAATCCCTTCTACCTAGCGGCCCAGATTGGTGTGCTTTGAATTCCATCTCCCAATTCCCATCTCCGGCGTTGCCCGGGCTCGTGCCGGATCTCAGGTGCGAAACCTGAAGACTTTGAGTCCGCACAACTGCGGCTTTTCCAACCCGTCGCCGCCCCGTTACCTTTCTTTCCCGCACTATCCCAGCATCAATGTACGAGTATATACCGGCTCGTGGATCTAACGCTTGTCCCACTTCGCAGACCAACAATATGAGCACCGAATCCTTCGAGTTGTTCTCCTGGCTCCCCATGGAGCTCCGGCTTATCGTGTGGGAGTTCGCTGCTGCCACCCAGGCTCGTGGTAGGCTCTTGGTCGTCCACCAAGGCAAAGACGGCATGGGTCCCGGATTCGTCAACATCACGTTGGTTGGCTACACCGGAAGAAACAGGATGTTCGACACCGAGTTGCCCTGCGGTGTAGGTCATCCGGCCAACGCGGAGGCGAGGGCCATGTACCTCGCGAGGTTCCGCAAGGTGGACATCACCGGCGACATGATCCGAACCCGGGTGCCCCAGTTCGGCGTGCATCGGGCGAATATGGTGGATTTCGACCACGACATGGTGTATTTGGCGCTGGTCCCAGACCGACCGTCCTTTTCCTGGGCCATGGAGTCCCTGGGCCATGTGAAGTGGTAAGTCTCTCCCGTTGCTGACTCTTGGACCATCTGGAATCGCGGCGAGTGAACCATGGCTTCTCACATACATGCCGCCGGACGAGAGGAAAAGACTTGTGGCAGATGGCACGCTGACATATCGAACCACGACAGGGCACCTAGGGTCCGGAGCCTGGCCATACTAGTTGCATCTTCACTCTGGAATTCCTGGGAGAGTGCATTTACGGATGACAGGATCCGCGCGATGCTGCAAGGGCTATCGGGGCTGCAGCGGTTCTGGCTGGTGGTGTCCATGGGAGGTTGGTGGCCGCATGGCTTCGACAACAACCGTGTTCGGCTCGACCACGGGTTTCTGCCAGTGGACCTGGACCACCTAGCCGCCGAGTGGCCGTACTTCATCGGTCACTACGAGAGGAAAATCGTACCTCTCATTGATCGGATCATGGCCATTGCGGCCGAGGAAGAACTGCCGGACGACCTGGAGGTCCGCTGCGTGTTTGACGTCAACCATGATAGACAGCATTGGGCCAGCCAGGGCTATGTCTATCGTCGGCATGAAAACACGGTGTGAGCCGGCCGGCCGCGGTGTGGTTTGTGTAAGAGTTTGTGTACGATCAGGTATGTCCAGTCTCTGTGGAGTCGAGTCTGGAGTTGAAGAAGTTGGACGGATGACTAATCAGCCCAGCAACGGAGAGCAGCAAGCTGCATGCATCAGGGCAGCAACGGGGAGGGGTTTGTTTACTTGAAGGTGGGGCGAAAACCGGGACGCGTCTCACCGCCCTCCCGCCCTCCCGCATCCCCAAATCCCCCCAACTTCCAGGGCAAGAAAAGAGAGGCAAGCCCCAGAGCCCAGACGCCCAATTGCCCCAAGCGTCAACCGTCGGCCCCCTGCCAAAGCCGCCCGCTCCAGCCCAGCAACGGGCGAAAGCCGAAGCCCAATCCCAGACCCAACACATCTTGGGCAGCTTCCTTCCTTCTCCGTCCTCGACACCCGTCCTCGTCCTCGGTTTTTTTTTGGCCTCGCGCACCACAGTCCCTCGTTTCGGCCGTCACCTCGGTCTTCCATTCGTCTTCGTCTCGAGCAATTGGGTCTCTCGAACCACCGACTTTTTATTTTCGGGCCGCCTTTTCCCTGCCCTGCCATCCCACCGTCCACCGTCTCGTCGCCCCGGCGCTGAGTGGGTGACGCAATCGGCCTCTCTTCTCTTCAATTTTTTGGGTGCGCCTCTGCTGCCGTGCTCCTCGACCTGCGCGAAACACCTTCACCTTTTGGTTCGCCGCGCAAACTGCAGACTCGCGCTCGCCTGCAGCAACCCGTGCGACCGCCGCGCGAACTTCTCGTCTGTTTACCTCGCCCGATCTGCGAATCCCGAACCCCCATCTTCGCGCCATCTTCGTCCACCTCTCGAGCTTCGACGAGCTACCCCCGTCCGCCCGCGCATTGACGAGACTCCAGGGTTTTCGTCACCCCCCACCGCTTTCTGCGACCCGTCCTCTCGCCTCCCACCTCTCCCGCCTTCGGCCTCGAAGCGCCTGCGACCAACCCCTCTCCCCTCCCCTCGACAGTCATGATCACGACCTGACCCATTGAAGCGACCATGGTTCGTGTCACGGAGGAGCTGGCCCTCTCGCCAGAGCACGTCATTCTCTACTACGCCAGCGACCCGTTGCTCGGCCACCTCCCAGTCCTCATCTTCCACGGGCCATCGACGACGGCCAACTACACCCTCAACAGCTCGCGCGTCCAGATCCACATCTACAGCCCCGCCGGCTTCCAGTCCTTCCCGCGCATTACCATCTCGCCCAACTCGCCCTTCTACAGCGTCGTCAGCTACTTGCCGCGAGAGTTCCAGGGCGACGAGATATGCAGAGCCCTCGCCTTTGGCCTGTTCAAGTACTTTAGCGAGCTGCCCGAAGTCGTCAAGAACTACCTCAAGAACCAGTACCCCACCACGCGCTCCCGCCGCCCCGGCTCGGCGCCAGCTCTCTTCAGCGAGCAGCATGCTGCCGACCTGGCCAAGTCCGCCGTCCAGGCCGAGAACACGCCCGACATCATCAGGATTCTCGAGTCTGCCCTGCAGACGCAGCACATCAACAATGTCGATGTCGATCTGGTCTTGCCTCCGGGCACAATTGTGCCTCTCCAGCCTGCAGACTATGAGCAGGTTCCCGACGAGGAGGAGGATATTCTGGACCCGACGCTGAGGCAATACGGCGGCTACACCCCTCTGGTGAAGCTCTTCGGCGAGCCTGTCTTTTTGCCAACTACAAAGCTGCGCCGCGCGCCATCGAAGCCCACCTCGCTGAACCGGACAAAGTCGTTTACGAAACACCAAAAGCTGGATCTGCGCATGAAGCTAGGAGAGCTGGTCGATACGGAGGAGCGCTACGTCGCCAAGTTGAATGAGCTGGTCAACCATATTGCCGGCGACTTCCGCCAGAGCGCAAAGCATCGCTCGTCAGGCAGCACCAGCCCGACCGAACAAGACCTCGAGAGACTGTTTCCCACATCCGCCGACCAGATCCTGGAGATGAACACGGCCTTCGTGCAAGAGCTTCGTCGCATCATGGACGACTCCGAAGAAGAAGCGCTGCGGGACATCGAGCTCCCATTCACAGCAACCCGATCCATGGGCTCAACCAAGGTCAAGGATCCCAGCGGTGCACTCGCCATGGCCCGTCTGTTCCTCGAGTGGTTCCCCAAGTTCACCGACTGCTACCAGGACTACATCCGGGCCAGCAATAACTTTCCCCAGCTGCTGAACTCTTTCCTCGAGAAGCAATCGAGCTTTCGTCAGAGGGTGGCCCAGACCGGAGAACAGACCATCCGGTCTCTCCTCATTGAGCCGGTCCAGAGACTTCCCCGCTACAGCCTTTTCATCGACCAGATTGTCACCTGTCTGCCCATGACCCATCCGGCTCTGCAGCTCATGCTACGCGCACGGGACATCATCACTAACATCTGCTCGATGGACGACCCCCTGCCCGACAAGCCGCACGTCACAAACCGTCTCCGTGGCATGGTGGAGTGCTGGCCGCTTGATCTCGAGCCGCAGGGTCGGCTTCTCCTCGCAGCCGACTTCACCGAACTCGCTGCTCCGTATACCATTGGGCCAAATGGTCCCGGCGCCCCAGAACGGGACGGCGTGCTTGTCGTATTCTCGGACTGCGTTGTCATTCTCCAAAAGAAGTCTGGTTCTGCCATGACCGCGCAAAAGTTCTTGCGCGAGATTGATAGGCCATCGGCTGCCGGTTTGCTCGCATCCATGACTAACGGCGCAGGTGGCAACAGCAACTGGGACCTTGCCTTTACTGGGTGGCACAATCTGGCCGACGTGCGATTCACCGAGTCCTTGGATGGCCGCCTCCTCTGGATTACATCGACCCAAGAGATGAAGGGTGCGCATTCTGGGGCTTTCTTCACCAGCAAGGCTATTACCTCGCGGTGTTTCTTGCTCTCCGAGACGTACGAGAGCAAAGCAACCAAATGGTGCGAGGAGATTGTCCGCGCCCGAATAGAGGGCCGATTCTCGGAGGTCGAGCGAGAGGACCCCGCCTGGACACTTCGTGCAGTCAAGCTGCGGGACAACAACTTTGGGCTCCATGCGGCCGTTTTCCAAGAAGGCGCTGATCAGCTCGTCGAGGGCCGCAGAGAGCCGGCGCCCATCCGCATCGTCATTGACAACGAAAAGGGCACAAAGGGCGCCCCCATTGGGCATTATGGCGTCGAGGTCATCATCGAGGTCCGGACGGGCGGGATGAAGCGGATTTCTATGAACACCCTCGGTCTCAACGGAAAACGATACACCGATGAGATTGCTCTGGAGGACCTGCTTCCTACCATCACACGACGCATCATCCAGACTCTCAGTCAGCAGTTCAGCGTCGCCAACATGAGACTGGTCCCCGCGCTGGTGTCTTACTACACCAAGGTTCTGCGGGCTATCAAGATCACGTCCAAGGTTGATAAGCCTGCCAAGTCATTCCTCAGCTCGTCACCAGTCAAGATGCTCTCCAATTTTCTGGCAGGCAACAGCAGCACCACGTCATTTCACGCTTCCATCAACGAGAACACCATCACCGGCTCAAAGAGCCAACGGACCCCGGTCTCGGTGCTGTTCCCCAACCAGGGTGCCAATGGAAGCCAAAAGGACCTGACCATAGCCTCGGGATCGCTCCGCAAAAGAGGTGACACGATCATCGGGGACGACGCCCCCCCATCCAACCCCCTTGTTCGACTGGAGCAGACTTTTACGGGATACGTCGCCAATCTGCAATCGCGCAAGGGCTACTTCATCGGCCGAACCCTGCTCAACAGATCCATGGTGGACGAGCTGTCCGTCAACGCTCTGTACAACCGGCTGATTGAGTTTCCCTTTGACTTTGATGCGCCGGCCGAGCTGTCCACAGAGGTCATCTTCGCAGCCTTTGAGAAGTTTATCCGCATGGCGTGGCGGGATCGCATAGGGCCAGTCATGTCGATGGAGCATCTGGAGGCCCTCCAAGTGCGGGCCTCCAAGCGCGTTGTTGGTGACTTTGCCGACTTTGTGCGCTTCCTGTTTGGCGACATGGCACCGCAGAATCGACGCGCCTTTACGGCGCTCATCAAGCTGCTTGCTGATCTTCTCGACGGGTGCGGAAATGACGGCGATAGGGGCGCATTGACGCTTGCCTTTGCCGAGCTCCTCGCCGACGACGGGAGCGCCCCCAACTACATCAACCTCCTTGACCGACTCGTGGAGGACTGCGATCGGATTTTCGACGAGGCCAACTTTAGTGCCAGCGCGAGTCTGAGTCTCAAGGGGTCCATCTATGACTCGCTGAACGCGAGCAGTCGGAGCCACAAGTCCACGACGGGCTCCATGACCTCCAACACATCTTCGCTCCGACGCAAGTTCGGCTTCGACACCCTCCTGCGGCAGAACAGCAAGACGGACGAACGCCCATCAATGTGGCGGACGCTGAGCAAGCACGGCCGGAACCCCTCGACCGAGAGCTCCAGTCTTTCGAAATCGTCAGTTAACAGATCGCGATCGGTTGACTTGGGGATCGGCGGTCTTGGTGGGCCCAATAAGCTCCGGCGACCGGGATCGCGCGACCGCCCACCCCTGGCCGGCGCCTTTGACGACATCCAGCACCGCCCGTCTAGTTCACACAGGCTCGAGACCATTGGCGAACCCGAGGTCGAGGTCGCCGAGGCAAAGTCGCTTAAGAAGAAGCGGCGGAGCTCGCTGTCGGATCTCAAGAGCCTGATGGCGGCTGCCAGCCTCGAAGACCCGCCTGACATGCCGCCGCTGATGCCGCTGCGCATCAACAAGCAGACGGCCGAGAAGTTCAACTCGGGTCCCCGCGAGAAATCCCCGTCCAAGATCCCCATAAGTCCGGGATCTCAGCCGCGCCGATCCCCTCGCCAAAAGGAGAACATTCGAGACATCTTCCAGCCACCGGTACTCGCCCCGCCGCCGGTAATCGAGCAAGGCACGCCTGGCACGCCTAGAGGGCACAGCAAGGCGTTCTCCACCTCGCAAATACCGACCCTGAGGTCGGCACGCCTGTCGAACAGCGCCACCGAAACTCCCACAAGGCCCACCGCCATCCCAAGTCTCAAATCTGCGACCCCGATCATCACCCAAGCCACCTCGACCCAGCGCCTGCGCCTCCAATCCCCCCAGAAGCTCCGCGAGCGCCTTCAGGTCGAGAAGAAGGCGGTCGATGAGGTGGACGCCTCGCTCCGGTCGGAGCTCTCGCGCATCTCGGAGGATATGGCGCGCGTCAACTCGACGCTGCCCCGGTCGGCGACGACGGACATGCGCAAGCTGTCGGCGGCGGTCAAGGCGCTCGAGGAGCGCGTGCCGGCGGCCATGGGCGAGCTGCAGACGCGGCAGGAGGCAGTGCGGCGCGACATGGACGCGGCGCTGCGCGCGGGCGAGGCCAAGGTCAAGGCCATCGACCAGCTGTACAAGGAGGCGACGGCGGAGAACGAGCTGCTGTACGAAAAGTTCAATACGGAGCTGGGCAAGATCGTCAAGGCGCTCAAGGGCAAGGGGCGCGAGGACAAGGAGGAGATGGTAGCGCGCATGAGGGAGAGCGGGGAGGAGGTGCTGAGGGTGAAGCGCGAGAATGCGCGGCTGAAGAGGGAGATGGCGAGCTTGAAGGCGCTGTTAAAGGCGGGGAAGGAGAAGGAAGAGGCGTAGAGCCGAGGGGGATTCGGGTGTTTTTATGAGTGGCATGGTTGGATGGTTTGGAATGGGGAAAATATCCGCATGAGACACGGGAGCGAGCGCTGGCATGGATGAGCAAGGAAGGGATGGATCTGGCGTTTTTTGTGTTTCACGGGAACATGGGCAGATGTGGGATGGATACGACTGTTGGGAATACCGGAGTTTCTTGTTTTTTAATTGTTGTTTTCTTCTTGTCCGCTACCCATCGCGGTTTCTGGTGATGACGTCTGGTTATGGTCAGCGGGGAGGGTCGCGGCCACATTGTATTACTGGCGAAAGCGTGTGTTTTTAATTTCTCTTCTTGGGGGGGTGCCCCTTTGGTGGACGTGGAATCCAGACGATGAGTAGGATGGTATGGAATGTATGAGTTATGAAGAATACTGCCCCAGCGATGCTCCTCGGTTGTGGCAGTGACTCTGGACTTGCGCATCGATGTTCATGACTTCAACTCGGCCTCCCCAGCCAGACTTGATGGTTCTCGAAAGGTGGCACGAGGCCTGCTTGCAAGTTGTTGTGTGATGCTCAGAGGGAACAGGGTAATAAATGGGTATCAATAAATCATTGCTCTGCAATTCCTAACACCCCTTGGGGTCTTGACTGAAATTAAACCTCGGAACCTCCCATCTCGACGTCCCCCTCCTCCCCGATCATTGTCACCGTCTCCTCATCTCCCGGCAGCTTCGGACCCTCCAAGGTACCAGTCTCCATGACCTGCTCCTCGCCCATCGGCTTTGCCCTGGCCTCCTCACCCACCGGCTTTGCCACGGCCTCCTCACACACCAATTTTGCCCCGGCCTCCTCACCCGATAGAGAGAATCTGACCCTCTTAGTCCGCGAGCCTCCCATCACCATGCTCCCCTCCTCCCCTGTCAACTTTGTGATCGCTTGCTCATCCCCTGCCGGCTTTGTCCCGGTCTCTTCATCCGCCGGGAAGAATCTAACCTTTGGAGGACGCGAGGCTCCCGTCTCCGCGGCTCCCTCAACCCCTGGCAGCTTTGTCCCGGCTTCCTCACCCTCTGGCAGCTTTGCGCCGGCCTCCTCACCCTCTGGCAGCTTCGCCGCGGCCTCCTTATGCACCGTGAACTTTGCCTTCGTCTCCTCCACCCAGCACTCGAAAAACAGCGGCCCTGCCTCCACCGATCGTATCGGCGTCGTCTTGACCCCGCCCACATCCTCCCCCGCCTCCCTCGTACTCGATTCCGGCTGCAAGTTTGGCTCCGACGGGATCCACGACTGCGGATGCTACACCACCATGTCAGCTCACTGCCCAAAGTAAACAAAGGCAAACCACAGACGCCACCTACCTCAATCGGCGCCATCCCCTCCTCCCTCATCTCCACCGCAACCGTAAACCCACACCCCGCCGGCAACTCCCCCATCCCCTCGGCCGCGTGCGCCATCCGCCTCAGCGCCCCCCTCAACTGCTGATCCACATCCGGCCAGTTCACATCCCAGGGCTCGGGCGGTTCGAGCAGCTCGAGCCCCTGCAGCTCCCTCGACTCCTCCTCCTCGCCCTCCATCTCCAGCATCATCCCGGTGTCCTCCATCGCCTTCGCCGGGTCCCGCCGCACCACGGACGGCGGCCACGCCGGGAAGCGCGACGTGTCAAAGAGCCAGCGCTCGAGGATCTCGCGCTTCGGCTTGGGGCCGTGCACGACGACGGCGACGCGGGCGACGGCGCCGCGGGCGATTTGCGCCGTCACGGCGTCGACGGCGGAGCGGATCCAGGCGCAGACGGCGGGGTGCCGGGATTGGTGGACGGGGAGGTCGTAGGCGCGCGAGGAGAGGAAGGTGGCGCGCGGGTAGAGGGCGCGGAGGTAGAGGAGGTTGTGGATGGAGGCGAGGAGGAAGCAGGAGAAGGAGGATAGGAGGGGGTAAGCTTGGTCCTGGGCGAGGGTGGTACTGCCGTCGGGGTGGGGAGGGTAAGGGGGGGCTCGGCGGCGTGGGGGCTGTGGGGGACGGGGGCGGGGGTGTCGTCGAGATTTGGGGTGTTGTCGGACGGGTGCCGAGCTGGGTGGGGGGGCTAGGTGTTGGGGGAGGGAGGTGTCTTCGGGGTCGACATATTTCGGTTTTGGGGGGAGGGGTTGAGAATGAGACTTGAGGACTTGTACTCGAGGTATCGAGGCGCGTTGAGCTTGGTGCTGAGAAGGGATGGGGGCGGTCATTCTGAAAATTAGCGCAGGTGATTTTGACGCGTTGGTTATTTGCAAGAGTTCAAGAATGGATGCAAGTTGTTCAGGGTTGATGACGGCGAGGAGTGTACGTGCACGCGTCATTGCCGTGGGTGACGACAGGTGACGCGTCTCACAACGCCAACCCACGTGATCGTCACCCTGACAAGAAATGCTACAATTAATTGGACCACTGCCTCAGGCTCACAGCGGCCAAAACAACAAACTTTGTCCGAGCTCTCTCTCCCGTGCACGCGGAGGGGTGATCGCAAGTACCAAGTACCCCGCTGTCGCAAGGGACCTGTCACCTGTGAGCTTCCAGTCGCCTGTGTCAACACAACTTCGAATCGGAAAAGCCACCCCCCCGCTCAAAGCTTTCACCCCAACCCCCCGACGACAAGCACCATTCCGTCCCTTTTTCTGCAACTCTACTGCACCATCGCGCTTCGGCATCCTTAGTGCGCGTCCTTCCCGCTCCCCAAATCAACGACGCCCACCGGAAAAAAACAATTGCGACACCCCGACACCCGACACCCGACACTCGACACGCCCAGCTCCCCGGCACCCTCCCCTTCAGTTGGCCCACAATGGACGAGCAGCTTGTCCGCCTGCTGGCCAACACCCAGCTCCCCCAGGAGGGCCCGCGGAAGCAAGCCGAGATCGACCTCATCCGCGCAAAGACGAACCCCGACTTCCCCCTCTCCCTCGCCCGCATCGGCAGCCACCCGCAGGCCACGGTCGAGATCCGCCAGTCAGCGCTGACGTACCTGCGCAAGTTCGTCGAGGAGAACTGGAGCCCCGAACACACAGATGGCATCCCCATTCCCATTCCCGATCCCGTCAAGGACCAGCTCCGCCAGGCCGTCCTCCAGCTGGTGCTCAACGACGAGAACGAGCGCAAAGTAAAGGTCGCCGCTAGGTATGAATGACTCTTGGCCCATGGACATACACCCCTCGGCCTCCTGATCTGACCATGCACATAGCTACGTCGTATCCAAGATCGCTGTCGTCGACTTTCCCCACCAATGGCCCGCTCTCCTCCCCTCTGTCCTCGGCGTTATGCCCGCCGGAACAGACGCCCAGCTGCACGGCGCCCTTCGCATCCTGCAAGACTTGGTCGAGGAGAGCTTGACGGATGAACAATTCTTTTCAGTGGCGCGGGATATCATAAAGGCATGCCACGACGTGGCTCTCAACGACAACCGCAAGCAGACCCACCGGAGTCTGGCCGTGCTGGTTCTCCGGAGCTGCTTCGACCTCATGGACATTGTCAAGGACGACCACAAGACCGAGGTCCGCGCATTTGCAGACGAAGTCCTCCGCGGGTGGTTGCCCTTCTTCCAGCAGGTCATCGCGGCCGACCTGCCCGAGCGCGACGCGTCGCCAACAAGCATGTCGTGGTATGGCCCCATCGCTCTCAAGATCCAGGTCGTCCGGACCTTGATCAAGATCAAGACCATCTTCCGCTCCTTGCTTGTGCCGCAGAGCTTTGCCTTTTTTGAGGCCACCTGGGGCGCCCTCACCAAGCTCGAGGACGCTTACCGGGAACTCTTCATCGACTCCGACTCTCAAGGGCGCCTGGAGGACATCGAGGGCCTCCCCTACACCCTGGATTACTTGGTGCTGGACCTGCTGGACTTCCTCAACCAGCTCCTCCGAGCGCCGCCTGTGCAGCAGCATCTCCAGCTCCAGATCACCACGCACGGTGCCGCCCATCAGACGCCCTGGGTGCTGGACCTCATGAAGCTGCTTGCTTGCTACTCCCGCATCTCGCACGAGGAGGAAGGCCTGTGGGACATTGACGTTTCCCTCTATCTGGCCGAGGAGGCTTCCATATCCTCCAACTACACAGCCAGAACAGCATGTGGCGATCTCATGATTAAAGTGGCAGAGTGGCTGGACGTACAGGCTCTGGAGGGTCTCTTCGCGTATACCCAGACCCTCTTCGGCCCTGGTGCCAGTGACTGGCGTCGCCAGGAGGCTGCTCTCTACCTTCTCAACACGGTTCTCGTCGATTTCCAGGAGATTGACAAGGGCACCCCGGCAGAAATCGCCACCGCGTACATGGAGCTCGTCAACTATGCCGTCAGTCGAGCTGACGAGCCTCTTCTGCGAGCCCGTGGGTTCCTGGCCGCTGGTGCCATGGCTCCCAGCTACAAGCCCGCTGGTGGCCTGTTGGCCCCGACCATCGAGCACATGACATCTGACGACTCTGAGGTTGTACAAGTGGCCTGCATCAAGGCGCTCGAGGGCTATATCAAAGCCGGAGTCGCTGGCGAATACCAGACTCGCATCGTACAAGCCATCCAAAGGTTCCTGAATGACAAGGACCTGACAGAGCTCGAGGACGCCGATGACCTGCTGGTCGCTCTTCTCGAGACGCTCCATGTCACCATCAACCTGGACGTACGCATAGTGTTGCAGTCGGAGAGCAGCCCCCTGGATCTGCTCTTCCAGGTCGCCAAGCATGGCGCGACCAACTACCAGATCTCGTCTGTTATTTCGGATGCCTTTGAGGAAATCTGCGAGACGCTGTCCGAACCTGCCGCGTATGCCGCCCTGTGCGCAAAGTTTATGCCGTCTCTTACGGCTGCCTTTGATGTGGCGTCACTTACCGGGGACGATCCCCTGATTACTGTTCGTATCCCCAGATTCTCACCGATTCAATGGCTAACCTCTCCGAAGATGACGGCCGAGCTCCTGGCCATCCTCGTCCAGCACGGCTCGGAGCCTCTTCCCCCTGGATTCGTAGCGTCCGTCCTTCCCAAGGTTAACAAACTTTTGATGACGTCAACCGAAGGCGAAGTCCTGCGCCCTGGCGCCGAGGCGGTCAAGTATATGCTCATGCATGACCACCATCAAGTGTTTGCCTGGCACGACGCCGAGAACAACTGCTCCGGACTCGAGGTGTGCCTTCGCATCATCGACCGCCTCCTCGGTCCCTCGATCGAAGACAATGCCGCTTCCGAGGTCGGCGGTGTGGCGGCAGAACTCGTCGAGAAGGCCGGACAAGAGCGCCTCGGGCCCTATCTGCTCCAGCTGCTCAAGGCTGTGGCCGAACGCCTCGAGACAGCGCAGGCGGCGCCCTTTATCCAGTCTCTCATCCTTGTGTTTGCCCGCCTCTCCCTCAACGGCGCGCAAGACGTCGTCACCTTTTTGAGCGAAACCCAAATCTCCGGGCACAGTGGTCTGCAGGTCGTCATCACCAAGTGGCTGGAGAACTCGGTCACGTTCTCGGGCTACGACGAGATCCGCCAAAAGTAAGTGCCCCCACGACTCTCGACTGTCCAGTGAAGCTAACATCGACAGCGTCATCGCCCTTTCCAAGCTCTACTCCCTCAACGACCCCCGCCTCGCCCAGATCCAGGTAAAGGGTGAGTTGATCATCCCCACCAGTAACAGGATTATGACAAGATCGCGGACAAAGCAGAGTAAGCCCTCCCAGCACCTGCGTTTGTTTGCCTCGACTCTGCAATCCCAACCCCTGCTTCCCACGCTAACCCCCTTTCCAGCCCCCGACCAGTACACCATCATCCCCGCGCCTCTCAAGATCCTCAAGCTCCTCATCGACGAGCTCTCGCTGGCCTCGGGCCACGGCGCCGCCGCCAGCGCCGCCGCCGCCGTCGCCACGGCCGAGTTCGACAACGCCGACGACGAGGACGACGACGGCTGGGAGGACGACAACGACACGATCGACCTGGCCAGCGCCAGCATCAAGGCCGACCTGATGGGCTGGGGGGTCGCCGACCCGTCGAGCGGCGGCTCGCGCCAGCGCGACGACGAGACGCAGACGTTCCTCGTCGAGTTCTTCCTCAAGGCCGCCCAGGAGAACATTGCCGGCTTCCAGGACTGGTTCGGCCTGCTGACGGAGGACGAGCAGCGGAAGCTCAACGAGCTGGCGCAGCAGTAGGGGGCTGGGCGGGTTGGTTCGCTTGCGGAGTGCGCAGCGGTGGGTTGTCGTGATGTAACAGGCTGGCGAAGGGTCGGCCCTATTCTCTGAGAATTATGATTTGCATAGGGGGCCTTTCTGGGGACAACGAGGTGCAGGGGGTTGAAGATCAGTCCCCGTGCGATATATGTGCGGGCTGAGAGAAGTCGAGTTGTCATGTTGTAGAGTAGTACATGCCAAACAAATGTATATATACATGTTGGACCAACGAGAGAAATGTCGACAAAAAAAGACATTTTGCAAGACAGTTGAGTGACACGTATAACTTGATGATAGTGCAATGATATTGCTAGAGCTGACATTGGTTTGGATACTGAATACTGCAATTTGCTAATTATAATCGTACAATTTTTATCGTTGCGAGAAACTCGTTCCCATCATCATATCCCATACGCCTCGTAACCTCGTAGCAAGCATCCCCGACGAAGTAGTCTTACAATCTCTTCATGCCCGGATCCCCAAGCATAACTCTCCCAAAACTCCCTGTCCAAGGAGACGAGCCTCCGAAGACTTACATGAACCGATCCCCTCCCGAGCCACCAAATCCTCCACCAAATCCTCCATTCCCTGAGCCGCCAAAAGGCCCTCTCATGCCCCCAAACCCTCCACCCATAGGTCCTCCCCGACCATTCCCACCAGGCAACCTCAGCCCGCTCCCGAGCCCCTCCTCGTCGCCGCCAAGCTCGTCACCGCCGAACATGCCAAACCCATCCGACCCCCTCGGCGCCCCCTGCCCAGCCAGCAACGGGTCTCCAAACGCGTTCGCGCCCCTCCCGCCGCCATGCCGCGGCGAGCCCCCGGGCCCGAGCGGATCGAACCGCGCGCCCGGCGGAACCTGCGGGTCGAATCCGCCGCGGCCACCTCCTCGCTGCGGCCCGCGGAACAGAGGGTCGTCAAAGGTCGGGTGCATCCCCCCGCCGCCGCCTCCTCCGCCGAAGCCGCCGCCGGGGACAAACGGACCACGGCCGCCGCCAAAGCCGCCAAAGCCGCCGCCGGGGATAAACGCACCGTCGCGTCCTCCGCCGAAGCCGCCGCCGGGGGTAAACGAGGGGACGATCGGGTCGTGCGGGCCCAGGCCGGCGGGGTATAGGTCGCGCGAGCCGATCGAGGGGGCGCGGTCGCTGGCGGGGATGGGGTGGTGGCGGTTGAGGTCGAGCTCGTCGTCGAAGCCGGGGGGTGGGAAGTCGCCTCGCGGGACGGTCTGCGGGGCGCGCCCGGGGAGTTCGGGGGCAGGGTATGGGTGGGGGGCATCGGAGGGGAGGGTGCTGGTGGGTTCGCGGTCGGCGGTTTGAGGGGCGGATTCCTGGAGGGAGGAGCGCGTGGTGGGCTTGGGTTGGTCCTCTGTCTCCTCCTCCTCCTCCTCCGGGGTGTTGAGGAGCGGTTGGATGATGGTTTGATGGAATGTGGAGGCGGTGGTGTCGAGGTCGGCGGGGTTGGTGAAGATGGCGGCGATTTGGGCGGCGAGGTCTTGGCCGCGGAGTTCCTGGCCTTGGGGACTGAAGGCGATGCGCACGGGGAGGTTCTTTTGGTTGATGACGTCTCGGGCGCAGAGGGTGAAGCGGTGGGTGGGGCTGGATGTGTCGCCGGAGATTTGGCCCGTGATGTCGAGCTGGGGGCCCTGGCGCGTGACGCGGATGATGAACTTGCGAGGGCTATCGCGGCGCGTGTAGACGAGGGTGCTGAGCTTGGTGTTGTCGTTCCATCGCTTGGGGAGACGGGGGCGGAGACTCTCGCATTCGGGGTCTGCGAAGGGGCAAAGGGTTAGTGTGAGGGTTCGGAGACCAGGAGATGGAATGGGTAGCGACGCACCTCCTTTGGTAGGGTCGTCGTTGGTGCTCCATAGGAAGAACTCAGATCTCGCCATGCAGGCATGGACAAGGAGGGTGATGACATCAAGGGAACTGCTGATGTCCGAGGTGGTGTCGCCTTGTTCGTGGGTAGGGAGCGCGGCGGCCATCATGTCGGAGATGGACGTCATGGTCCAGGCATCAGGTGGCATCTCGCCCATCTTGTCTGGCGGGGTGCTGTATATGCTGGAGTGTCGCTGTGATTTTGTGTTGGGTGTCTAGCGTGGTACGATGGTGGTGTCTTGGTTTGCGCTGTTGAAGGCTTCCAGGAAATGCAAGAGTTGAAGGAGGGAGGTAAAGGGACGCGTAGATAAGACAAAGGCAGGGTGACAGCTCCAAACGTCACCGGGTAGTGCGGGGTTGAGTTGCACAGTTGGGCGGGGTCTGGGCTGACACCTCTGTCCCCCACAGTTTAGCGTGCTTCAGCCCTATAATCCGGGGTGAGCTTTTATCTCCGCCTTGGCAGAAGCCTCAAAAGTCTCCGATGGCAACCATGGTGAAAAGGGGGTCAAAACAAAGGGACAAGGTTGGCACCAGTGACATATTCATTGTTTCTCGTACGAATATCGGCATTTTGGGTCATGACTGTACATTGTCACGTATTCTCCCTCTGACCTTCAACTACCACACCATATCATTTTCTCCTTGGGGTATTCCTCCAACTCCTCCTCCAGTTGCACTCAGAGTACAGATGCCATGGAGGCCATGCCAGGCCATATCCCCCGTAACGCCCAACCTCATATAAATACAATGCCACAGAAAACACCCAGAAAGAACACAAAATACCGAGCCCCATGACCCCAGTCCACCTTGTTCCGTAGGTACCGTATCTGTCGACGGCCGCCCATGCGAGATCCCACACAAACTCCAGCCCATATGCACATTCATCCAACTCCCCTAAAAGCCAAGATTCCAAGCCCTGAAGCCCTGCTTCATCCATGTCGCGGCCCCCTTTCGTTTCGCCGTCGGACGCCTGCGCTTGTGACATGTCCCTCGTAAGCCGTAAAATAGCGAGTCCTGTATATTCCGCTCGAAATCGGCATCATCCCCATGTGCTGTACCTCGCCAGCAGGAATAAATGCTCCCGTGAAATCGCCTCCTGGGCCGTAGTATAAGAAATATCGCAAAAGATCGTAGACGTCGGGGACCCAAACCAGCGGGCGGCGCACTCAGGAAGACAACACCACCCAGCCTTGACGGCAAGCTCGTCTTCAGTAGATAGACCCGCCCATCCCCGACCCCGACTTGAGCTCGGTGCTGACGCTCGCGATCCTGGCGTGAGGCGTCGAGACGGGCAGATGCGAGGACACGGGCTTGTCAAAGCCGACCGAGCTACTGGTTTCCATCGAGCTGATGGACGCCTCCCGGAGTACCGACGGCCTGTACTTGGTCCGCTTGAAGCCCAGGGGCTTGGTCCGGACGTGGGTGTCGTCGTCGGCGGTCGTCGTTGTGGTGACAGAGGGCGGGGCAGCATCGGACTTGCCGATAGAAGTGAGGCGTTGGGTTGCGTGGGAGACGTAAGGGGCGGCGGTAGCGGGAGGCGTCATGGTCGAATTGGTGTGTTTTGTGTTGCTTGTGCCAGCGTGGGAGTGATTGGCCATGTCCCGGGCGACCGTGCAAGCCATAGTGTCAGGATCCGCGGAAGGATCCGGTACAGATACTTCGTCTCGAAGTTGAGAGAGTGGAGGACATCCGCATCTGTCCGGTCGTTGGGCTTCAGCGCCTCTTCCGAGTGCGGCAGAAATAGCCTTGGCCACCGCACTGGTTGACAGGACGGATGACGGTGCGGTGGAAGCAGACTGGTTCGTTCCGTCGCTTCTCTCCGATCCTAGGAAGGAAGAGACCGTGGTGCCGTCACTTGCGTTTCGTCTGTGAGAGCTGAAGAGGGTCACGATGGTGCGCTCGGGGGCGCTGTGAAAGCCGGAGCGGGTCATAGTGCTAAGCTCAGGGGTGTCACAGGCGACAGCGGTGGTTTGCTCTGTCTTGGGGGTGATCAACAGCGTCGCGATCGACTCCTTCCTGGCATGGAGGACCTCGGCCGGTCGTCCCGGCCTTCTCTGGATGCGGTTGGTAATGGGTGGGAAGGCATCTTTGGCCTTGCGGGAGAGAGTCGAAAGGGCGGAGCGGATGGACGAAATGCGGAAGGAATTGCCGTCAACATGGGCGTTGGATGGGTTGGGGGTTCCCGTGGCGACAGAATTACGTCGCATCCTCTTCTTGTTGAACTCACTCAAGTCGAATAGTGACCTGTGGCCCTTCTTGGGCTCATTGTGCTTGCCTGTCATCCTGGCCTTGAGCCTCCAAAACCACTGCCCCAGGGCAGAAGGCCGATTGGATGGACGATGGACGATGACAGTTCCAGTAGTCGATATGGAGACGGCGTAAGCATGTACGGTGGTGAGAACTGGACCGATGAGGGAAACTGGACCGGTGGGGGAAACTGGATCGATGGGGGAAACTGGACCGATGGGGGAGCTAGACCGTCGATTTCTAGTGGTGAACTTGGGGGGGCGCTGTTGAGGGCGAAACCAGTTGGGGTCTTCGTAAGGAAAGGGGGAGTTCTGATGGAAGCGAATATACTCCTCGTCATCGTCGGTGTCTGGGGACGAAGACTTGGTTAATCCTGCCCCACACTGGTCCTCAGGCTCAGAGTTGTTGACCACGAACTTGAAGTGGTCGCGGGAGTTGACTGGCTTCAGGTACGGCGCTGCCGCAGATCGAGGCCGGCGGAAGCTCATGATCTGAGCTCGACTGTCCGTTGACAATGGGGAATCGCTTCAAGAGATTCTTGATTGATGAATAAGGGCAATGAGTCTCCGAAAGAGATGCAAATACCAGGCAACGAGACACCTTGATGGGGTGTGGTGATGAAGGCCAACAATCAAAAGAGCCGAGGTAATATTGATGGCTGCCGTATACCAGAGGTGACAAGACAACTGAAGGCAGAAAGGAGGAAAGGAAAACACGTAACAGTCCAAGAAATAGGATGTTTGTTTTCATGGCAGAAAGTTGGTTGCTGGTGGGATGGAAAATGGTTGCAAGGAAGGATGGGACGGAAAGAAGATGAAAAAACCTGGAAGATGCAGTGAATGGAGATGGGCCCAGTACTCCTGCAACTGCAGGCCTGTGCTTCTTCAATCGCTTTAAAAATAAATAGAGATACCAGCTGCAGAGATGCAAGGAATTACGATAAGTGATACCTCGAGAAATGTTAGAAATGTTCCAACTTCCAACTTGAAGTAATAGACCGGCAAGCCGCAGTTGTCGGACTCGCCCCCTCCCTCATCTTATCACTTACACCAATAAGCCGGTCTTCCACAGGAGCGGCTTGCACGAGAGAGATGGAAACCAAGACTATGCGAGCTATATGCTGGTGCATGATGGCGTCCTTCAAGTGTTATATGCTGAACTATAAATCGCAGGCACGCAGAGGCCCCAGTATTACTATTCCTGAAGAAACGCCATTCCTCGAGCAAATACTAGTTACGCGCGTCCAGCAATCCCCAACTCCCCTCCGAAGAAAAGTTGCAAACCACTGATGCAAAGGAAGCCATAATTACTATGATCCCAGGTACATGAGCATTGCTGCTACCCAGGTGAAGAAACTCCGACCATCCAGGTCCCCAAACTCGCAATTGACGCCGATGCGACCCAACTCCGTAAAACTAATTAGAGATTCAATAAGCCAGCCAAACTCCGCAATGCCTAGTATTTCCATGCAAGTGTCTGAGACGCAGAGTCGCTGATGCCAAAGTTCTACTGCTACCGGCTGCATCCCCAAGAACACCATGCGGTAGTACGATATGAAGTCGCGGTCCGTGTAACTCCTGTAAAATAGCCATGATACAGTTAAACACTGCTACTATGATGTCATCACCACCGTCGACTGTTCCAATGGTTAGATGGCAGATCCAAGAGGGGGGGGGGGGGGGGGGGCCAGTGTTTTAAAAACTGAAATCGGAGGCCACCATGACTCTTTTTTTCGGTTTTTTTATCTTGGGCAAAGGCGTGGGTTCCTCGGGCTCATCTGCCACA